>CM075818.1:11732336-11904336 GCA_037975025.1 Excoecaria agallocha | reverse complement strand
ATATTGTATATGGACTATTTGTTTTGTAAATCAAGGATATAAAGGCCATTTTGCAACATGGCATTGCCATAAGAAATGCCTTGGCGACGAATATGAGCATTGCCACTTTTAATAACAAAATCAAATTCATCAAAATCCAAACATGAAACTGAAATAATGTTTCTGCTCATAACAGGCACATAATAACAATTTTTCAAAACTAAACAAAGTCCGAAAAGTAAAGTGACTTGATAGTCGCCTATCTCTATGGCAGCAACTCGTGCTCCATTCCCCACATGGAGGTCCACTTCATTCTTCCCAAGTAACCGCCTATTTCTTAACCCTTGCACATTTGAACAAATGTGAGAACCACAACCGGTATCCAATACCCAAGTGGTAGAAATAGAAAGGTTAATCTCAATAAAAAAAATACCAGAACTGGACGCCTTGGCTCCATTCTTCTTTTGTTCTTCCTTGAAGAGAGCGTAATTCTTCCTCCAATGCCCTATCTTGTTGCAATGGAAGCAAGTGCTCTCACTCTCTTTGAGCTTCTGTGCCTTGGGCTTGAGGTGCACTCCCACTTGACTTGAACCAAGCCAGGTCATTCTTGGGTTTTGCCTTTCCCTTTCCCTTTCCCTTAGCGGGTCCCTTTTTAATGCCCTCTTGAACCATCAATACGGGATTGGTCTTTCGAATGTTCTCTTCAGCATTCTTAAGCATCCCATGAAGCTCAGTGACTGACTTGTTCATTGCATGCATGTTATAATTCATCACAAATGGATCATAATCATCAATCAATGATCCTAAGATCAAGTCAGTGGCCAATTCCTTTGGCACTTGTACCTCAAGCTTCTCAAGAGTATCAAGATACCCTTTCATCTTGAGTACATGGGTACTAACAGGAGTACCCACAGCCATCTTACAAGAAATCAAAGCCTTTGTTGTCACGAACCTCTCGTGACGAGCTTGCTCTTGGAACATCTCCTTGAGGTGCACCATGATCGCATAAGCCTCTTGGTCCATAAATTGCTTTTGCAAATTAGGCACCATAGTGGCCAGCATCAGACAGGTCACATCGTTGGAGTCACTCTTCTTGGTCTCAAAAGTTTCCTTTTGAACCGTAGAGGCGTTCCTAGCAGGTTCTTCAAGCAAGGATGCATCCAATACATACGACTTTTTCTCTTGCTTAAGAACTATTCTTAAGTTTCGAGACCAATCTATGAAATTGGTGCCATTCATTTGTCCTTTTCAAGGACCGATTGCAATGAGAAATTGTTGTTTGAAGATGCCATTTTTAATCTACAATAAAATTTAGCAAGATTAAATGAGGTCTTATTTATAATCCCGCAAACCGAATTAATATCCCTTTAAATAATTCGCGTTAGTGATTTAATGTAGGCCAAGATCCACTTTTCACAACAACTTATTAGTCAAGCTGAGCTTGTACACCTAACAAGTTAAGTTACTTAGGTAGGAAAACTCCAATCATGTCTCGTACATGACTCTTGGATCAATTGGGCTAACATCTTAAGATGTTATAGCACAAACCATTTATTAGTTGCCTAGGTCCGAACATCCCTTTCCATGTTAAGTCCAACCTACATTCACAACCCATGCCTCACAAAGATAATTAGGCGCATCTAGGACTCCTAGTCTACGTGACCGATGATCGATGCCTTGATATGTTTCGAATTAGGAAGGCAACTTTGTGACTTACTATTTTAGGGATTCATTTTATTACGGCTTGCATGGCATACGCTTTGTCATCCATTCATAGCATGCATATATAAATAATTGCATAAATTAAAGCGTGACAAATATGGACCCAAAAACCTACAACTAAGATTCTATACTATTACATAAGAATCTTCAAGTTGGGCTTCTCCACTCTGGTGGGCTTCGTCTTGATTTACAAAATCTTCAAGTATTTTCTATTCTAAGAAATAAATGAAAACTTTTACAATAAAAGTAATGGCTTGTAGGCCATATTTAATTACAAAACCCAGGACCCATGAATGCACCATGCATATCCATTCATCACACCAACTAGCAAATAAATATACATAACATTCATGGATCAAACAAAGTTCAATTTTAATTAATTTAGCCAAGCCATTAATGGAAATTATGTACTTGAACCTTTAAGAGAAGACCTCATGATGGGCCTGGGCCAAAGCCCAATGGACTAAATCCTCTTATTGAATAAGTTCTCTTAAAAACCCAAAGCACGAACTAGTTAGATTTGTGCCATAAATCCACTCTAGTCTAATTTCCAATTTTCCCATTTTTAATTTATGCCATTTAGACCATAAACATTAAAAATGCATGTAATATGTACCAACATGAATTAAAACATATAATTATGAAGAACATATAAGTATACACGGCATTCATGAAAAAACAAACAAACAACAATGAATTAGTTGTTTAATGCTTATATGATGCCACAAAAATGCACAAACACTTAAATCAATTTTATGAGTCATTTAATCATTTAAATAAGGTCATAAACATTGAGTTAATGTTCTGTACCATTTTGATCTAAATGTGTTTATACCATTTTAATCAAAACAAAACAAAAATTGTTGATTAAACATGTAACAAACACAAACTAATCATAGTTTTAAGCGATTTTAAAATCAATTAATTAAATTGTCATGGACCAGAATTAAAACCAAATTTAAAATATGTCCAGACCTGATAATTAATTTTTAAAATCACTTACAAATATGCCAAAATAATTTTACATTTAATTTTGAAAACTAGTTGTTAAACTAGCAATTTTCATGCCAATTAGCACCTAGTTTCATTATTAACATGTACCATCAGGTATAAATAATTAAATCCGACCATTACCAGCCTTAATAACATCTTAGGATAGTATATTAACATGTCATATTAATTATAATACCTATCTAATCAATTAAAATCGTTTTTACACCAAAACAATGCAAAAAACTCAAAACAGAAAATTTCAGCATTGCATGTTTTCAAATAACGATTTTTAATTAATTTTTCATGCATCTGAAGCACTAAAATAAGTATGTTTAGGCTCTGATACACTGATGGAATATGAAATGGTATGATGGTGATGATAACACAGCGGGAAAAATAAAAAAATTTTATCATACATACCATACAATTCCAAAGCAAGAAACAAAACATGCAATTTTAGGGTTGTAAAACTTACAACTTTAGATGCACTTCAATATTTGGTTTTGGTGATGACAAGCAATAAAGAGTGATTAATCAACCTTTGATCTTCTTTTCCAATGCCAAAAGAATAGCCTTTACACCACTCTTCTCTATGTTCACACACACAATTGCAAAGACGGCTTAAAATCGAGATTGCTAGCTCTCTGTTTAAGTATCGTTTAATGGCAATTGATTGAAGCTACAAAATTTGATTTTGCACTTCTCTAAGGTTGCTATTACTACCCAAGATCACAAGAGAATGAGGAACAATCCTTTCTCCTTGTGAAAAATTGGCCAAAATAAAATTGAGAGAGAGAGTTACTATTCACGCCACACATAAAATTAGGTTTTTTTTTTCTCTCTCATCCAATATATATATTATCTTATTTATTAAGTGATAAATCTCAAATATACTACCTTAGGATAATTAATATTAGCTAAAGATAATTAATATTTGCCTTTATCACTTAATTAAAATAAGTAATATTTATTGATAAAAACTCTTTTAATTTATCCAAGATAAAAACAAAAGACATGTTAATCTATGCCGAAATTCCTTGATTTCTCTCGAGGAATTTCGGCCAATAGTATTCCTATTTAAGTGATTTATTTGATCATAATTCTTTTAGGCTTTAAAACTCAATTAATTAAATTAATACAAGAAATTTAATTAATTGAAATTAAACCTTGTGGGCTGAATTTCTCTCTCTCATGGGCCAAGGTCCAATAGCAATCTAATAATCCATTACACACATTAATTTGACTTTAATTAAAAACCCAAATTAATGTCCAATACTTAATTTAAATATTTTAAGCCCAATGCCTTATGTGCGATCCTATAGGTCCATTTAATGTTGGCAATGAATTAATAAATTAATTCAAAGGCTATAAATATTCTCTAGCAAGATATTATATCATTCCAAATTAAATGAAAATGCATATAGCATTTAGTGACCTAATGCAATTTTGCATAGTCCCTTACCCATAAATATCAGAATTAATATAAGGTATGGAACTAGTCATCCTTGTATATATTAATTCTTTTCTTGATATTACAGTGACACTAAACTCTCAGATAAATAATGATTACTCATTATTTCATCTCGGTATGCCCATACACTTCTTAGTTCACTGATCAAGTGGCCGATGATATTTTCTCTCTTATTAAGAGGGGTAATCCCTTCACTTCTCTCATGCTCTCTAGCATAAATCAATGTATACCCAAGCATACCCGTACTTGTCACTCTGTTACGAGCATGTTAGGTGTATGTCAAAGCACACAGTAATTCATAAAGAGTTTAATAGAGATTTTAGGTTTAAGAACTCCGATACAAAACTTGCATATGAGAAACACTTATGACTTATACCATGTAGTGTTCTCATGAGCGGATCGTATCCAGATACCATGTTCTTTAACATGTATCTATGATCCCTGATTGACACTCTTGTCCTAATGATCCGTAAGATAGAACTCATAATATCAGAGAGATCATACTAGTCTTAATTCATTGTTATTCCCATAACAATGACTGACTAGGGATATTTAGAATGAAGTCTTATTTGTTTCAAGGTCTTACAACCATATGCCTCACACATGATAACTTAAACCGAAAAAACATTCTTGGATAGTTCTATCAATTGATAAGCACAGGAATACAATGGATAAAACAAATGCCTCATTTTATTAATTCAAAGTATTTTATTACAATGCATTAGGGCTAGGGCTTACACTAACACATTTAGCCACTCTATACTCTTCATGAAACTTGAAGAAAAATCAAGAGATTTCAAGAGAGAGTGGCTGGCCATTCAAGGGAAGAAACTCAACCATTTTACTCTCTAAATAATCTCTAAATAAACTCCAAAGAAAATTTAGCTTGTTGTTTGAGAGGAGAGAGAGTTTAGGGTTAGTGTGCTAAGGAATAAGCCCTATTTTCTTCTCTTCTACCTTGCTTACTATGATAGAAAGGTATATATATGATTATATATGTGTGATTTTTTGTGTAAAAGATGAATCAAGTAGGAGAAAGGGGAAAAAAGTGCAAAAAAAGTAAAGGGAGTGCTATTTTAACTTAAAAAGGTATGAGAACTTTATACAAGTTTGATTGTATATGATCGAGTTGGTGACATGAGAAATGAGTTATTAGGTGATAAAAAAAAATTATAATTATTAACATGGAAATTAAGTCCATGAATGCTTGGGAACTGAATTATACAAGTTATTGTTGAAATCACAAAATCTACCTTAGGACTCAACTGACCAACCCAAACTATTTTGGCTATAACTCGAGCTACAGGAACTCAAATTGAGTAATTCTAGTTGGAATAAAAACTAGACTTAGAGATGTTGAATTCATATGAAGAATTCAAAAATTTAATCCCCTTGTAACATGATAAAAACTGAGTTTGAACTTTGATTGTGTCTGCTGCTCTATCAATAGGAGCAGTTTGTGTTATTTTGTGAATATATGAAGATTTACAAGTCTAAATGGAGTAATTTTTAATGTTTTAAAAACTAGAGACATAGTGTAACAACTTTGTAGAGGGCCACTATAGCTAAAAATGTCATTTTCTAAGTTAAAAATGGCATACAAATTGAACCTAAAAATTTGCCTTTAGAATTTTTAGAGTAAATTGAACCTCACAGTCAGTACCAAATCAGTACAGGCCGTGACCCCCAGTCCAGAATTGAAGGTGTACTTATGTCACGATTAGCACCAAATTAGTGATGACTGTGACCCTCCCCTGTTTTCTTCTAAACTTAATTTTTGGCCCCAAATTGTTCTAAAAGCTCACCCAAGCCTCTCTAAACATTTTTAGAACCTTTTAAACATAAACTTAAAGATAATTTGTACCATTATATATGTAATTAACATATTGAGATTATGAAAAGATAATTATGCAATTGCGAATATGGTTATACAATGATAATGATACTACATGGTGATAATTATTTTGAACATTTGCATGTCTAATTATGCAATTTGATGAATTGTATATAATGAAATAAATGATATGTAAAATGATCAATGCCTGCACATAGAACTTGGTGGTGAAAAGATAAGCATGCCTATAGGATTATAGATACAACTGCCATAGTTTTGACCTCGTTTGAGTCCACAATATATCCCCGGTGGGATCACAGTCGTGACCCCGTATGGTTTTACTTTTTTAATACCTATGGGTATTTATATTTATATATTTGATACCTACAGGTATCCACAACACCCGTTATCCACTCCTACAGAACTTAGGTAGGCATTCACAAGGCATGATAACTAGTAAATATTTGATGTGAATAATGACATGCTATATATGTGTGTGTGCGTAACAAGCTTTTTACTACAAATCAAATATACAGTGATATTTTATAACTGATTGTGAGACATTATTAAATGACATTAATGAATCTTATTATTATTGCATGTTGCGTGTGTATGGGAATGACCACTGTGAGTGGTTATTCTTATATTTATTATTCTCCACTAAGCTATATAACTTGGCACAGGTATTCATCCTTGTAGGCACCCAAGATAGGCCTTTCCAACAGGGACAAATCCAACAATAGTAAAGCCAACATCAGCTTAGGGAAAGCAAAATTTAAAGATGATAATGTTTTTGGGGCTATGTTTTGTTATTTTAAATTTTATGCTTATGCTTTGCTAAGAAAAAGTACTGTAAAGGCACAATGTAAAGGAAAAAAACATTATTATAATTATGATATATATGGAAACTTACCTCTCTCTCTCTCTCTCTCTCTCTCTCTCTCTCTATCTATCTATCTATCTATATATATATATATATATATATATATATACACGTATATACATATACATATTCATATATACATATGTGTATATACATACATATATATATATATATATATATATATATATATATATATATATATATATATATATATATATATATATATATATATAGAGCCTATTCTTATGCATGAAAATAGTTATGAATGAGAATTATATGATATGTTAACAAATGAAATACAATATGCATTATTATGTGAAAGATGATGTACTAAGTAATAAGAATCAGGAAAGTATTAGATTAGTCTTTACATGTAACTTTTTTAGCAAGAAGAAAGATGCATCATAATGTGGATTTTCTTTTGTCTTGACATCCACCATGGTCTACATTAAAGTATAAGTTGTCAGCATGTTTATAAGTAAGCATCAATTCCTTGGTTCCTTGCAAATATCTCATAACCTTTTTCGTAACTTTCCAATGTTTCCATCCTAGATTACTATAATATCTGCCAAGCATTTATACTTCAAATGCAATGTCAGGTCTTGTACATGTTGGCTTAAGGGTACATCTCAATTTTGATGATAATCAAATCTTGTATAAACTTTCTAGAAATTCTATTTAAGTGTTTATATTTCAGCTAAACTCCACTAAACTATGCCAGATTCAATTATGGAATGCAAGGCATGAAGAACTTTAAGATTTGATTTATATAGAAGCTTCAAGAAATTAGGATATTATTTATGTAAAATCTTTTGAGCAACTTATTATACATGTTCATGCATCATAAATCTCTTTTATTGCATAAAATGAATTTTACATGCCTTAAAAATTATACTAAAATGTTTTTTTTGTTGTAACAGAAAAGAAGTCAAAAGTTCTATTTTAAAAGCTATTAGAAATTGTTTTAAAAAAGTTAATCATATATGTGTTTAGAAAAGTTTCACTTTTGGTCTAAAGGTTTTCACTTTTGGTCTACTAGAAGGGTTTTCAAAACACCTAGTTTTGATTTTTGCTAAAAGAGAAAATAATGGTTAATTTTATTTTTTGGCAATTTGTCTTATCTCTAACGACTATATTCCAATTTGAAATGGCTATATTGAATTTTTGGCTATAAATACATGTTGTTTTTGAGTTTTAAAGGTTTAAAGAAGTTGGAAATGAATATTATCTCTTTAATACAAGCTTTCATCTTTTTCTAGCAAATTTTCTCATCTTGCACTTTACACATTATCATTCTCCTTAATTAGATTATAGAATTCTATTGTAAATTTTTTTTTTGTGAGGAAACTTAGTGAAAGATTGTGAGAAGTATTTGTTAGAACCTTAGGAATTCTAGTAAGTTTTTACATATTTTACTTGAAAAAAAGATTGTGGGTAGAATATACTATGATTGCATATTGGTTTTGACTCTTGCCCATTAAAAGATATATTAATGCAGAGAAAATCTCAAGACAATTTCTTGTGGAGTGGATACAGGCAGTTAAGCCAAACCACGATAAATTAATTGTGTTGATCTCATTCTTCTCCCCTCTTTTCTGTTCTTTTTTGAAGATATTTCAACAATTATGGTTTTATGAAGAAAATCATTGTGATAAAATATGTCATCTCAAAACCATTTTTGTTATTAAATATATATTCTGCAAGGTAAATCTATTTTGAAAAAGTGTTTGAGTTATACATTTTGTTATTCATCACATTTTACATTTATACATTACACCATAAAAAATACCTCACTTTTGCTTAATTAGAACTTGCTCGAAAATTTAGTGACACCTAATTCAAACCCCTCTTGTGTGTCATCGGAATGAACAATACAAATATGAGCATAAATCAAACTTCCCACTACAGAAGCATATAGTATTCCATTCATTTCCTCTTTATCCATATCACTTTCAGGACATGGATTTTGATGAAATATATCCCTAGCAATAGGTGTTAGAGAAAAAGAACAACTTAGCATTTCAAATCTCTTTAGAACCTTCTTAATGTAGGACTTTTGAAATATACCCAATGTTCTAAATGATCGATTTCTATTTATCTCTATGCTAATAACATTAGAAGCTTCCTTTAAGTCCTTCATTTTAAAATTTTTTGAAAAAGGAACTGCTTTGATTTATTTAGTAAATCATCTCATTAGTTGCTAGCAAGATGTCATCGATATATAAGATCAAAAAAATGACTTTATTCCCACCAACATTGAAGTATACACATTGATCTTTAATATTTTCAACAAAACCAAAGTTATGGTACTGTTAAATTTTGTATACCATTGGTAAGATGCTTATTTGTATACCATTGGTAAGATGCTTATTTTAGTCCATGTATTGATCTATTTAACTTGCAAACCAAATGACTTTATTTATAGAAACCTTTATGTTGTTTCATGTATACTTATTCCTCAAGTTCTCCATTTAAACACATCATTTTTACATCCATCTAATGTAGCTCTAAATCAAAATGAGCTATTAAAGCCATGATTATTCTCAATAAATCCTTATTTGAAACTAGCAAGAAGGCCCTAATATACACCCTAGTAGTAATTAAGAATATCTAGGATGCATTAAAAAGATGAAATAAAGAGATAAGTAATTGAAGTATAGAAAAAGGTCTAAAGGGAATTAACTTAAAAGATTAGGGGCATAATGGTAAATTGAATGAAATGACATGCACATGCATAAATAAATAATTATAAGACATCTAATAATATGTGTAAGCATCGGGTCCTGAGGAGGCCTTTGTTAGGGTTACCTAATGAGGAAAATTGCTTGTCTAGAAAACAATGAATTGAGAATGACGAATTCTTAGTGGTATTAGAATTATTTAAAAAAAAGCTTTTCTCGAAAATGTCTCGAGCCCGACCCGTGTAGTTAAATGGCCCAAGGCAGGCAAATGATGAGTATACCCTAATAGAAAACTCGAGAGTCATATTGGGAACGTGTAAAGGTTTTGTGCGTTGCGCATTTACGGCTTGCGCACCTATACAGTCAAAAAATGTGCATTATTTGGCTTTAAAATGAGGATCTTGCCTCATAATGTATTTTTTTTTATTTTTAGGGCAAATGAGTCAACTGCATGTCATCAAAGGTGCCCTTGTGCATTTTTTAACATGTGTGTTAGATCATTCTTTTTACTGTTATTTTATTTCCTTTTCATCTTCTTCATACTCCTGGCTCAAATCAAGTTTATGCGTGTTTCTTTTACGCCTTCTATTATTATTATTATTATTATTATTATTATTATTATTATTATTATTATTATTATTATTATTATTATTATTATTATTATTTTATTATTATTATTGTTGTTATTGCTTCGGAGGAATAAAGCTTTTTTTGCCAATGTGATTAGGAAAATGCTTTAGGTAAGTCCACTATCATTTCTCTTTATTGGAAAATACTTTTTCGGCCGTAAACGAAAAATTTCACTAAGAATATTTATAGTTAATAATTGAGGATATTGTTAATAAAATCAGAATAATGTCTGCCTTTTTACCTAGGAAATTTACATGTGAAATAAAAATCAGCCTTTAATAATGTAAATGATTTTTGTATATAATTAAATAACATTGGATGTTTCTTAAATAAAACTTAGACTGGAAGGTCCTTGTCTTTAAGATCTCACAATGAAATGCTTCTTTAACAATCTGTATGCAAGGACCAAAGTCCTTATCTAAAAAGTCGCAATGAATAGCCCGATTTATGGATGTTTTTATTGCTTTGTTGTATGTCCAATTTACTACTTTCTTATGTGATTGGGTGCGCCTTTAATTTTTATATTTGCTCCATTTTTGCATGAAAGAAAAGGGATAACTCGATTAATTTGAAAGCTGTTATGTCACATTGGTTAAGGATAAAAATAAGAGCGGTATTTCGAACCCTTTTTGGGTTTTTGGCCTCACAAGGTCGGAACACCCTTCTTTTCCAATGTTTTATTGGGTGGTGACTCCTTATTATTCAGCCTTGTGGTGCCCAACTAGACGTCTCCTGGTCATTGGTTGCTAGTGATGAGATAGGGACACCTTGATATGCCATGTCACACCTTTCGAGGTTTATGATTATGGCAAGTTGGGTTGAGTCTCTCTCCTATTGCAAAGCAATCATCAGCCCTAATGGGAAAATTTATCCTGGTTCTAACCCTATAAGTGGGATCGAACTGCTCAAGGTCAGAAATTTCCTCACTCAAACTCGATGATCCCTTGGTTTCGAGGGTGAAATTGGGTGTTGGTGACTCGAAGAAAGGAATAGCCAAAAAAAGCTACCTCGAAAAAGGGAAGTGCGCATCACAGTGGCGACTCCACTGGGGAAGTTCGAGATTTCACTCTAAAACCATTCTTGACTTATGTAAAATAAAAGGCATTCGGTTAAGGAATTTTGTCTCTTTTTGAAACTGCATAAAAATCATATTAGAGCCTTAGAATAAGTTAGGCATCCCAGTTTTCTTACCTCGATGCATTCCCAAAGCACTCCCTTGTTGTTCACTCAACCGAGAGTAGTATTAGGGATAATCATCAGCCTAAGTCTAGTAGCTCATGGTATATTAAATGGTAATCTGATCGGTGGTTATGCTCGTGATGATCTAGACCCATTGGTAGGGACCATGCTTGGATAACCTTGTAATTGAGTACTTGGACCAAAAGCCCACCTAATGGCATAGAAATCTCCATTAGAACGTCCGTAATAATTTTTCATTACTTGCGACATGGATCCTTATGTATTAGGCACGTCCGGACAAATTCGAGTGTTCACTTATCAAAGCTACCATGCCCTGATAAGCCCATTTTAATTTGTTTAGGTCACTAAAATACGCATCGATCAACACCTTTTTGTATACTTTCACTAGAGATGTTATGATGCCGAATTTTTTCTATGCACCATATGCATATTCACTGGGGTCCCTTGTTGACTCGTGAATTAAACCCACCTAGAAAAGAAGTCTTTGACCACGTGTGTGGGAGAAACAAGGTGGAGAGGATCCTTGTATGTGGTTGTCGATGCTGCATCTCACAATCATGCATCCACATCTGCTTATGCATCACGCTGACAACCCCATTTTGACAGCCATAATAGAGCCGTTATTTCCTAGGTGGTTTTAGGGTTCAGATGGTCGTTTGGTTAAAAAGTGGTTCGCAAAACAGACAGAGGAGTTGGTATCAGGGCAGAGTTCTGAATTGGGGTCTGAGTCAGGGTTAGACAGTATCTCGAAAGGATTTTTGGATAAATTTTCAAAACAGTAAGAAAGGGAAGTTATGGCCAAGCTTACTCCCCCAGTTGGTTCCTCCAATTCCCAAGACGCTGAAAAAAGAATGGATGATCTTGCGAGGAAGATGATATCGATGTTTGCCAGTCTCACAACTAGTGTAGCCTCCTTCACGGCTGCTCATCTTGTCACGATGATTGCTGCTCGAGTCAAATCGACCCCTATCAGGGAGACTCCAGTAGCTCCTGTTGTGATACCCCCATCCGTGGAAGATGTCAGAATGCTACATCGTAAGGGGCAGAGAAGGATGTCAGGCCCGAATGTGATTTCATAAATGATGAGGAAGATGAGTTACAGGCCCCTCAAATGCCGAAGAACCTTATACCTAAAAAGGAAAGTCCTGCTATGAAAAAGATGGAAAAAAGTTATAGGCTTTAACTAGGATGTTGTCTGTAGGAAAAGGAGTCAATCCTGAGGATATCGACTTGGATGGCGAAGATACTTTACCTAGCCAATTTAAAATGCCCAACTTGGTGAGGTTTGATGGAACCTCTGATCCCCTAGCACATATAAAACAATATATCCTGTTCATGAAAAGAACTGCCCTTACTAAGAGGTAAAAGACAGATTTCTTTAGCCTTAGCCTAATGGGCCTCGCTGTTGATTGGTATCATAGTTTGGACAAGAATACAAAAGAGGATTGGGAGAGATTGACAGAGGAATTCTTTAGGCGGTATGATTATAGCACATGTATGGAAGTTACTCTGAAAGATTTAGAGTTGTTACAACAGAAACCCAGAGAGTCCTTCCATGAATACCTCACTCGATAGAGAAATATAGTAATGGAGATGAAAAGGAAGCCTGACACACAGGATTAGATCCACTTGTTTATTAGGAACGCCAATCCTTATCTGAAGGAAGATCTCAAAATGAAAGGATTAAAGGATTGGGAGACTTTAAAGGATATAGCAATTGAAGCTGAAGGGGAATATCTAGCAAAAAGGACCAGTGTTGTGAGTTCGAATAGTGGGGGATATAGCAGTAGCAAGAGGGGTTTTGAAAACTCAGGACTTGGTAAGAGTACTAGTAACAGTAACGATAGTGGTAGTAGAATAAATAGTGGAAGAAATGTCGAGGTATCGATGACTGGAGTCAATCAGCGTCATTACTCTAAATTAGGCAAGTCACTATCTTGGTGTCTTAGCCGCTTGATGAAGGAAGGCAAGTTGCAACCGATGCCATCTAAGCCTACAATAAGTTAGGGCCAGCCTGTACATAAATTTGATTGGTATTGTGCATTTCGCCAACATACGAGACATGAGACTGATTACTGTCACACTCTGAGGGATCGTATCTAGGATTTGATTGATTCTCGATAAATTCCTGATCCAGAAAAAAGGACTAAAAAGAAATAAGCTTATAATGCTATGCCACCACCAGTCTTCATGGTTGGGTTTGGGTTGTCGAAATGATATATCTTGAGGGATCTGTATGGGAATGAGTATTTGGATATCACATACAAGGCTCAGGGAAGTGCTAATGGTCTAGGAAGAAGTGCAGAAGGGTCAATAGAAATATAGGAAACAATTTGGTTAGTAGACATCTGGGATATAGACAGTGACAAGGGTTCAGTTATGGCTGAAGGGGAATCAGAAGACCTGTGGGAAACTGATGAAGATAAAAAGGAAGCAACATATGGTAAGATGATTTAGGTAGTCACTAAAAGTGGAAGAGTCATGCCAGAGGTCGAAAGGTCGCAAGAAACTATTTCTTCCATGGAGGAAAGAACCCCGAAGGATAATTTAGTCCTGAAGCAATTCAAGAAAACTCCTACTCAGATTTTGATCTGGGATTTACTTAGGAAGTTACCTTCCCACTGCTAAAAGTTGGTTGGGGCCTTATGTGAATCTACAGGTTCTACCACCATATCTCCTTCCGAGTTGTTAGAAATGGTGAAAGGGAATTTCGAAGAAAAGATTGTGTTCACTAATGCAGATCTCCCAATGGAAGGACGTGAGCACAACTGCCCTTTATACATTAGGGCTAAGGTAAATGGCAAACACACTTCATGTGTGATGGTGGATTATGGTTTTTATATTAATGTGTGTCCTTTTTCGGTAATGGCGACATATTGTATTGATAAGACCATGCTCACTCAATCTCGAATTACCATAACAGCTTACGACAACTCAAAAAGGCAAGCTACTGGCACCTTTAGGGTAGTAGTGAAGACGGGGCCTATTGAAACTAAGATAGAATTCGCAGTGCTACAGATACCTGCTAATTTCTCTTTGTTGTTAGGACAACCTTGGTTCCACAAGTTAGGAGGGGTTCCTTCCATCCTACACCAAATGGTCCGAGTCTCACATAAAGGTGGCATGGTTACTATTAAGGCTGCAAAAGAAAATTCTATTTTTGTATTAAGTATAACCAATCAACCTTTTAACGGGTTCTATGTGGTTGGAATTAGTGTTGAAGGGTTAGAGGCAGACTCAGTAAGCTTACAGGCCATTAATATGATGAAGAAAATAAATTATTTGCCAGGTGTTGGATTGGGAAAGAATTCTCAGGGGATTCCGGTGCCTCTTACTCCTATTAGTCAGAAAGATAGGAAAGGCTTGGGTTATTGTAAGAATGATGTCAAGAAATAATGTAAAGTACAGCTGGAAAAGATTCCTTATATACTTAAAAGCTTTGTGCTTATGTCTGAGGAATGCAAATTGTGGTGAAGTTGAACCCATAATAGTTCAGGGAAAGATTGTTCCTGGATTTGAAATCTTTAATGATGTCTTTGACTGGTCAGCTAGAACCATCAAGCCCGTATTGGGATTCTAGGATGAAAAGGTTATGGCCAAACTCACCGATTTGGATTGCCCTGAGGAGGTGCTGACACAAGAGTCATTAGCCATCAAGGCTAAAGGCAAAGAAAAGATTGAAGGTGAAGATGCAGTCCTTGAAAAGGAGCTGCCACAGGAGAAAGAAGAGGCATCTGCTGCTGCATTAGCCGTCCTTGAATTGGAAGATAATTCATTTGCTGATGTAATTTATGTTCCTGAGTTATTTTGTAATGATGTACACTTTCTGGCTCAAGTAAATAAGATGAATAATTTTGTTTATTTGTGCGACGTCTCATTTGATTGTATCATGTATGTCATGATCACGACTCATTCATATTTGACATTAATTCAACAAATACCACTTCATTTAATCTTAGAATGCAAGATGACCCTAAAGAGATCATAATTGCATCCGATGCAACTCCTAAAGAGAGAATAAAATTTGAGAAAATATTAAAAAATACGAAAAAGTATTTGCCTAGACCTACAAAGATATGCCTGGGATTGATAAAAATATTGCAGAACATGCCATTCCGACATATCTAGAGAGTAAGCCAGTAAAGCAGAAGCTTCAAGGACTTAGGCCAGAATGGGCGAAAAAGGTGAAGGAAAAAGTGAAAAGGCGGATTGAAGCAAAATTCCTAATCGAAGTGCAGTACCCTACCTGGCTAGCCAATGTTGTCCCTGTTGCTAAAAAGGATGGAAAAGTGCGAATGCGTATGGGTTATTAGGATCTTAATAAAGCTTTCCCAAAGGATAATTTCCCGCTCCCCCATATAGATCCGTTGGTCGACAGTGCGATGAAGTACATGATGTCTAGTTTTGTTAACGGATACATAGGGTACAATTAGATCCTAAATAAGATGGTGGATAGGGTGAAGATTGCTTTCGTTAATGAATAGGGAACCTATGCATACAAAGTCATGCCGTTTGGATTGAAAAATGTAGGGGCCACCTACCCACGATTGGCTACCAAAATTCTTGGCGATTTGATACACAAGGAAGTCGATGTATATATCGACGATATGATGATCAAGTCAACTATAAGGGAAGGACATTTTGAAGTCTTAGAAAAGTTTTTCCAACAGCTCGACAGGTATAACCTTCGTCTTAACCCAAAGAAGTGTGTGTTTGGGGTGACCTCTAGCAAGCTGTTAAGGCATATTGTCAGTCAAAAGGGGATAGAGGTAGACCTAGATAAGGTGAAATCGATTCAAGAAATGCCAATACTGAAGAAGGATAAGTAGATCCGGGGGTTCTTGGGGTTTATTCAGTACATCAGTCGATTTATCAGGAGAATCACTTCTATATTGAGCTAATTTTTAAGCTTCTAAGAAAGGATCAGCCGGTTAAGTAAAACGACGACTGTTAGAAGGCCTTTGATACCATCAAGCAGTACTTGCTGCACCCTTTGGTCCTCCAACCTCCTAGGCTATTGAAGCCTTTAATCTTGTACATCGTAGTGGAGCAAAGTTCAATAGGGGCCATGCTATCTCAAAAAGATGACGCCAAAGCTGAGTTCGCTGTGTACTACCTGAGCAAGAAATTCTTGCCATATGAAACCAAGTATACAGACGTGAAAAGGATTTATTTAGCAGTGATATAGGCCTCCAAAAAGCTAAGGTATTATTTTCACTCCTACATAATCCAAGCAGTGGCTAAGCACAACCCGTTCAGATACCTCTAAACAGCACCATCCTTGCTCGGGAAAATGGGAAGATGGCTACTACTCTTACAAGAGTTCGAGGTAGAATATGTAACTAGGAAGACAATTTAAGGAAGGGAGGTTGCAGAGTTTTTGGCCGATCATCAATTGGAAGGAGACCTAATTGAGTATGAATTTTCAGACGAAGGCGTCAGCACCATTATAGTTCAAGGTTGGCAAATGTATTTCGATAGGGCTACCAATAACAAGGGAGCTGGAGTAGGGGTCCTTCTCATCACACCTAATGGTGAAAAACTTCCTTTAGCCAAGAAACTGGGATTCAAGGTAATAAATAATGAAGCAGAATATGAGGCTTGTCTACATGGAGTGGAAGCCTTGATAGCATTGGGGGCCAGATTAGTCAAGGTTTTTGGGGACTCATCCTTAGTGATTCATCAAGTAAAAGGCAAATGGTCTATTAGGAAGGAGAGACTGGTACCCTATGTAGAATACCTGAGAAGACTGAACAGACAATTCAAGACCTACATCTTCCAACAAGTGCCCCATGATGAGAACCAGCTAGTAGACGCCCTAGCAACCTTGGTGTCTATGTGGGACAATCCTGAAGGGGTTATCATGAGACTTGTGATAGTCACAAGCTTGACCAGGCCCTGTTTCAAAGGAGAAAACCTTTTGAGCTTAGATGGATCCGACAGTAAGCCCTTGTATCTGGTGTTTAGAACTACTCAGAAACTTCCAAGTTTCTCGAGGAAGTGATGGAGATAGATCAAAGGATAATCCGAAAGTTATCTAGTCAGTTCATCAGTAAAAATAGGGTCCTATATAAAAGACAAGTTTAAGGCATTCAACTCGGATGTCTAGATGAGAAGGAGACAAAGAGAGTCATGGAAGAAACACATGCAGGGGTATATGAGGTCCACATAAATGGATTGACACTGGCTAGAAAGATCATACGATAAGGATTCTTTTGGTTAACCATGGATGCTGATTGCTCTAAGTATGTGTAGATGTGTCACCAATACCAACAGTATGCTGATTTAAGCCACCTACTTGTCTTGGAGTTATGCAACCTTTCCTCACCCTAGCCCTTCTCAGCTTGGGGCAAAGACATTATTGGGAAAATTTGATAAGTGTGAATTACACTTAATTTTTAGTATATTTTTATGTGTTTATTTGAGTTAATTTAGTCTTAATTAGTAGGTTTCTAGTTTAATTATTTAGTTTATATGTTTTTAGGACTAATTATTAATTTTGGTGTTTTTCTGGGCCAAATTGAAGAAAAAAGGGCCTAAAGTGCAAAAAGGAGAAGGTTAGGGGCAAAAGTAGAATTAAAGGGAAATATCGCTTTTACTCAAGGGGATCAGCCATGAATCACTTGGCTGAGTGATTTGGCACTCTTCAGAGTGAGATTTTCACTCTCCCAAGCAAGGATTACGTAAAAGGCAATAGAATTTCACTCTCCCGAGCACAATAGTCACTCTCTCGAGCATCAAGGCCACTCTCCTGAGTGATTAATAAGGAACACGATAAAAGACTTCTTGTTTAAGATGAATTCTTTTACAAATTGGTTTAGGAAGTTTACAAAGGCAAAACTTCTTCTTTTGGTAAGACAATTCAGCTATAAAAGCACCAAACCACCAGAACTTAGAGGAGGGAGCTAGAATTATAAATTTTGTTCTTTGTTTAGTTTTAGTTTTCTTTAATTAATTGTACAGTTTTAGCTTAGTTTTAGTTTAGTTTTCTTATTTTCTTAGTTTACAATTCTCTAAAAGACTCAAGCTTTCTATTGAAGTCGTCAAGAACAAAGTTTGGAGCTTCATGAGTATTGTATCTCTTTACTTTAATTGTTCATTTAGTTTTCATCATGTTTGGTAAGTAGTTTTTCTTCTTTTGCTAAGGAAAACTTGAATCCTCATACTTTTATTGTAATTACTTTATCCTGAGCTTTAATTCAATGCAAGTTTGATTATTTCTTAGTTTTGGACAAATTCTTACCTTTGGTTATTTATAATTTGATTGTTGACTTATTTGAATTAATAGTTGATGATTGATTTATGCATAACTATTGGTATGCATGCTCTTAGGTTAGTTCATTAGTATTAATGCATGATTTTATTCTAAGTTAAGGTGTAATTATGTGTTAGTAAGGATAGATTAACACTAAGAAAAGATGAACTAAGAATAGGTTGAAGTTAATTTGCTTGAAAAAGATTTTAATGGATGTCTAGGAGTTTAAAACTGGATTTTTATGCTAAGTATTAGATTTTTCTATGAGTTTAATACTTAGAATGATATTCATGCATAAGATATCTGGCTTTATTACTGGTTTTTCCATAATCACTTGTGTTAATTTTGTTTGAGTCATTGTAATAAAAGTTGAGGTAGATAGTTCTTTTAGCAAGAGAATTTCAGTTATTATTTTGTGTTTAATACATGTTAGTTTAATTTTTGATTTTGTTTTGCTTTACTTTAGTTTTTGCTTTCAATTCAAAAACTTAGGGAATAATCTTAGATTAATTTAATTCAAGCATAGATATTATTTTTAGCAATTCATGTTCCTTTGGGTACGATATTTAGGATTTTAATCTATATTTTCCTATATTAATAGCCAGTCTAGTACACTTGCTAGACACTGGTCAAGTTTTTGGTGTCGTTGCCGGGGAATAATGGTTTTATTTTTGTTTAGTATCTTTGGTTGAATTAGTTTGAGATTTTTATTTTGTTTTTTATTTGGTAATTTTTCTTTGTAGGAGAAATTTGATCCATTTTTCAAGTTAATGCAAGATGATGTCCAAGCTCATACATTGTTCCTTTTACAATAGCAATTGAATGATATAAAAAGAAAAACGGAGGAGTTCACTAGTACACATGCACCAAGTCTTTATTCACTCCCATCCTTTGTTGAAGAGTCTTGTTCTTCATGGGTTTTGGGAGCACAAATGGAAAAATTGAGGAGAGAGATTCGAGAATTACAATATTCAAAAGAGGCTTGTAGCTCAAAAAATCAATTTCTTATTGACTTACTTTTGCATAATGATAAGAAATTTTTAGCTGAAAGAGACAAGTGGGAGGCTATATTTATGGATTCAAGAGGAAAAGTTTAGAATTCAAGAAGAGAAGTTAAGGGCTCAAGAGGAAACAATCAAGAATCAAGAGTGTTTATTGAGGGATATAGAAGAAGGAATTGAGAGAATGGAATCTAAACTAGAACTCTTGAGTGTTTCATTGAAATTTCAAGGTGATGGTGGTAAGGAGGAGGAAACAAATCATTCATTAATGATGGATACGGAAAATTGTAGTTTTGAGGAGTATAAGGAAGAAAAGGAACAATTCATATATGAAGACAAGCCTTGTATTCATTTGGAAGGTGTATTGGAACCTCTTGTGAAGAATTTATCACCAAAGGAGCAAAAAGTGTTCAATCCCCAAGTAGGAGCATTGAATTTAGTCCATTGAAGAATTTATTTAGGCTAGAAGAGTCGGTAGAGTTTGTTTTTGAAGAGCCAAAGGAGGAGTCATATTTTATTGAGGATATGAAATTTCCATCTTTGGTAAACTTTGACAAGTTTCTCCAACTGAAGGAAGAAAATAAAGAGCAAAGTCCGAAGAGACCAACATTCGGATCGCAAGCTCGACCTTCAGAGAGTAACATGAGTCGAGCTGGGACTCAATAAACCAAAACTCCTTTAACCCTTTTCTTTAAATTTTTGTTAATTTTTTTATGAGTTGTGTGTTATTTTTGATAAGCTGCTTTCTTATTTTTAGTTTATTCTGTTTTCTCAAGTCTTTTATGTGTGTCATTCATGAGTTTAAGAATTAAAGAGGCTTCTTCTAGGGATATTTGTGTTTAATTATTACATTTTGAAATGTGCTTCTAGGGTCATTAAAGAGTTAATACGGTTTTTAGGTGCCAATAAAAGGGAATTGGAATTTAGTAGAACTTAAGGAGTATGTATGCTTTTTCATTAGAGAGGTATAATCTTTCATTATTTTTATGTGCTTCATGAACTTAGGGAGAGTATACTAAACTTTTGAATTTACTTTGATTTATTTGAATGCTTCTTTAATTTGTTTGCATTGTTTAAGTTTGAGTCTAATTCTATTTGAGGTTTTATGAACTAAAGGAAAAATTATTCATTTGCTAAGTTGAGAGTGAATTTGATATGTAATTCAACTAGATTTTGGGCTTGCATATTATTTTGGCATGGTTTTAAGAAGATTAAGTGAGTTATGATTCATGGTACAGTTGAGATGTTATATAACTGGTATAAGATTCATACTGTTATACATGGTTTTAAAACAACTTTGAGTGAAAATTGATTCATTTGAGTGAGTTGGAAATCATAACTTGATGATGTTTTAGGAGGTTGCTTAAGAGATTAAAGGGTTGAAATAAGATAGGAATTGAGCAAATGTTGTAAACAATGTCTAATGAAGGATTTAAGGTTGAAAACGAATAAGAAAAAAATTTGCAGAGAGAGGACAACTTTGGGTCACTCGGCCGAGTGACCATCTCACTCTCCCGAGTGCCCTGTCACTCTCTCGAGTGACTTTTCACTCTCCCGAGTGCTCACCTTTGGTCCATTCACGTAATTATTTTTGGTTGCCTTCTTTCTTCCCTCTTTGTACCGTGACCACTCACTCGGCTGAGTGATTATTCACTCACCAGAGTGGCCCTCCTTTAAAAACACTCACCCTCTTTTCTTCTTCACTTTTGCACACACTCTTCCACAAGTTCAATTGTACTCACTCACATTCTCTCCCTCATCCAAGCATGCACCTTTACCTAATGAACTTAAAGTTTAAATTTAGTTTGCATCATTTCCTTGCTCATTGATCAAGTAAGTATACCGTCACTTATTCCATTTTGCATTTTACTTATGTTTATTGTTTGGATAGATGTGATTAAACAATTACTGCTATAATTGACAGTTTCGATTTTTTTGTTAGAGATGCAAAATAGGGTTTTGGGAAGAAAATTTTTACTGAGATCCTAGCGCCCTATATTTCATTCAAGTCATTATTCGACAATTTTGATACATCAATTTTTATACATTTAGTTGAGCATGATATGGGATGACTTGATTTTTATTAATGATTGTATGATGTGTATGGTATGGTTAATTATGACTCTTATAATGAAAGCATGATGTTCTTCATTGCTCAATCAATTCACACACTTCCTCACCTAAGACACTCACATCAAGTTATAATTTCTCTTTAATTTCCACATTCATTCTTTTCCAAGTAAGTACATTTTGCATTGCTCAATTCTTCAATTGACATATTTAAATTACTTGGTTTGAATTGGATTGAGAGTGTGATGTTCTTATACATAGGATTGCTTAGAGCCTGTCTTGAGTTTGATTTTGTTACACTCGCTGGCACAATGCACTCCATTTACTTGTTATGTGAGAATGTTGATAGATTTCAATTGTTGGCTTAAAATTGGTTGAGATTGCATTTAAATTGGCTTAGTTATTTTGCGCTTCATATATTCTTGATCAATGACCAATTTAACATCTTTCTCTTTATCTTATCAAGCTAAACCATTATCAATCATCCTTAGACTTGAGATTATACATTCACACAATTGATATTCATCTTGCAATATATTGATATTATGCTTTGAGCATTCAAGCATTTGTTTTTTAACTAGGTGCATTTCTTCGCTTGATCACCATGATTATTAATGTTTTCACTCACTTCATACACACTTGATGACATGTTGATTTTTTGCATACCATAATTTTTAAGCCTTGTTTTCTGCACTATCTTTGTTTTAGAGGCATGTTGGAACTATTCACTCAATTTCATTGATCTCATGTCTCCTTTTGGCTTGATTGTGGTTCTTTGCTTGTGCTAATATTGCATTGAGTCAAGTGTAGTATTGTTATCATCTCCATTTCTCTTAGGCACTTACTTGTTCATTCAAATTTGTGCAATGAGCTGATACTTTTGCTACTTTGCTGAGGACAGCAAGATTTTAAAGAAGGAGACAGAGCTTAGCTGAGCTAAATTTTAAAGATCAATTCAAGGGAGTTCTCTTATCTTACTTATGAATAGTTTTAATTATTTTGTTTTAGTTATTTTGTTTTTGTTTTAAATTGTTTAATTTGGTTTGAAGTTTGCATGTTTAGTTTATAGTTTGCATCCTAATCAAATAGTTATTTCAAATTTGTCATTTAGCTTACACTAGACTTAGTTTGCCCTAGTTGATCCTCAAAAATTAAACTTATTGAACTTAAACTTAGAATGTGCATTGTTAAAAATTTTGGTTTAGCACTAAGGCAAACATGTTGTTTAATAGAATTTCAGCTAGTTTAACATTCAAATTGACTTAAATTTGTTAGTTTCCACTTTTTGAGCACAAAAGACTAGTTTTTGAACCTAAAGAAAAACAGTGCATTGAAATAGTTGAGTTAGGAATTTTGGAACTCTAGAACCTTCCTTATCACCCTTCGAAGCATAAAAGCAACTCAAAGCAACTTAGAAAGTGATCTAGGCACAATTGTTCTTGTTGAGCCATCAAAAGACTATTTACCCACCTTTTTCATATAATTGACCCTTGTTAGCCGTTTTGAGCCTAATGAGGCATGCTTAATGTGTGCTACTTTAGTTTTTCTTATTACACTCAATTATTAACTATATAACCTAAAGATCCTTTATCTTTTCCTTCTAGAATTGGCCATTATAGGATTGGATGGATTAATTTTATTGGGTATTTTTAAGGGTGTAGTAAGACATTTTTGAGACTGTTGTCAAGGGCTATTGATAAAATAAAAAAAATAGTGAGAATTTACCTTGTAATTACCCAATTTATTATTGTATTGCCAGCATCAAAGCTAGTGTGAAAAAAAAGATGTACCAAGAAAGAGAAAAGAAAAGAAAAAGAAAAAGGTATAAAGCTAGTATACATGGCAAAATCTTAAGTGTGAGGTATTTATAAGGGAAAGCAGAGGGATGAATTGTGAAGAGAGTTTTTATTGATATTTTCTTTCAAAAGTTCTTAAGTTGTGCATGGGTTTGAATGAACAAGTATGGAAAAAAAAGGTTTATGCTTAGAGACTTAAAATTATGAATCTATCTATCTTAGAGTGGTTATTCTTTTTTATCATCTTTTATCCATTCTTTGATAACCAATTATCTTAACCCCATTACAATCCAATTAAGACCTAAGTGATTTTAAGTCTGCTTTTGAATTGTTTAGCGGAGATGACCTTCGGGTTTTGGTGTTAAAGGAAAGGCTTATGATGTTTTTAGAGTTTCAAGTGCGAAACCGTATGTACACTTAGTTGTACATCAATTATCAAGCTTAACTAAGAATTTGCATTGGTATTTTGAGTTTTGAATATTATTAAAAAGTTTTGGTCTTGCACACACACAGAGGAAACTAGCTCATATTGTCTTGTTTGAATTTATTACTAGTTGGAATTTGGTTGAGTGCTCTTGCTAATTACTAAGCTTGGTTTTGCACTGCATAATTCTTTGTTTAAGTTTAATAATTTTGAGCAGTTGGTTTGTTCAAGTTTGCTCGGAGGCGAGCAAAGGCTAAGTGTGGGGTATTTGGTAAGTGTGAATTATACTATTTTTTAGTATATTTTTAGGTGTTTATTTGAGTCAACTAAAAAAAGACTATTTCACTCTCCCGAGCACAATGGTCACTCTCCCGAGCATCAAGGCCACTCTCCCGAGTGATTAATAAGGAACATGATAAAAGACTTTCTTGTTTAAGATGAATTCTTCTACAACTTGGTTTATGAAGTTTACAAAGGCAAAACTTCTTCTTTTGGCAAGACAATTCAGCTATAAAAACAACAAAGCACCAGAACTTAGAGGAGGGAGCTAGAATTACAAATTTTTTTCTTTGTTTAGTTTTAGTTTTCTTTAATTAATTGTACATTATTTTTAGCTTAGTTTTAGTTTAGTTTTCTTATTTTTTTTAGTTTACAATTCTCTAAGAGACTCAAGCTTTCTATTGAAGCCATCAAGAACAAAGTTTGGAGCTTCATGAGTATTGTATCTCTTTACTTTAATTGTTCATTTAGTTTTCATCATGATTGGTAAGTAGTTTTTCTTCTTTTGCTAGGGAAAACTTGAACCCTCATACTTTTATTGTAATGACTTTATCCTGAGCTTTAATTCAATGCAAGTTTGATTATTTCTTAGTTTTAGACAAATTCTTACCTTTGGTTATTTATAATTTGATTGTTGACTTATTTGAATTAATAGTTGATGATTGATTTATGTATAACTATTGGTATGCATGCTCTTGGGTTAGTTCATTAGTATTAATGCATGATTCTATTCTGAGTTAAGGTGTAATTATGTGTTAGTAAGGATAGATTAACACTAAGAAAAGTTGAACTAAGAATAGGTTAATGTTAATTTGCTTGAAAATGATTTTAATCGATGTCTAGGAGTTTAAAACTGGATTTTTATGCTAAGTGTTAGATTTGTCTATGAATTTAATACTTAGAATGATATTCTTGCATAAGATATCTGGCTTTATTACTGGTTTTTCCATAATCATTTGTGTTAATTTTGTTTGAGTTACTATAACAAAAGTTGAGGTGGATAGTTCCTTTAGCAAGAGAATTTCAGTTATTGTTCCGTGTTTAATTCATGTGTAGTTTAATTTTTGTTTTTGTTTTGCTTTACTTTGGTTTAGTTTTTGCTTTCAATTCAAAAACTTGGGGAATAATCTAAGATTAATTTAATTCAAGCATAGATATTATTCTTAGCAATCCATGTTCCCTTAGGTACGATATTTGGGGTCTTAATCTATATTTTCCTATATTACTAGCCGATCTAGTACACTTGCTAGACACTGGTCAAAATTTACCCGATAGTTTTCAACGGTTATAGGTACATAGTAGTCACCATCGACTACTTTACGCAGTAGGTAGAAGCCGAATCCTTTAAAAGATTGGGAGCACGAGAAATGGCCCGGTTCATTAAAAGGAATCTAGTATACAGATATGGGGTACCTCACAATATAGTGTCGGACATTGGGGTCCAATTCCAAGCAGAGACTAGGTATATACTTTAGAAGTACAGAATCCAACGCCATAAATCGTCTCCCTACCGTCCATAAGCAAATGGGGCAGTTGAAGCTGCAAATAAGAACTTGAAGAAGATTATGTCCAAGACTGTGTAAACATATAATGATCGGGCTGAGAAGTTACCATTTGCCCTTTAGGGGTATAGAACCACCGTTAGACCTTCTATGGGAGCCACTCCCTTCTCCCTCATGTATAGCTCAGAGGTAGTGCTACTGGTGGAGATTGAATTGCAATCGCTAAGGGTCATCTTAGAAGCTAAGCTACTAGAGACGGAATGGGCCGAACATAGGAGGATGCAGCTGAACCTATTTGATGAGAACCAGATGAGAGCTTACTACCATAATTAGCTGTACCAGAAAAAGTTAGCTCGATCATTTGGGAAAAAGGTCAAAGGTCATCATTCGAAGGAAAGAGACTTGGTGTTTAAACAGATGAGGCTCGACTTACCTGATTACAGAGGAAAGTTCAAACCAAATTAGGAAGGTCCCTTTGGTCTAAAAAAGCTAATTTCTAAAGGAGCTACCATTCTTACACATAGTGAAGGGAATGAGTTCAAGGACCCGGTTAATATTGACAGGCTAAAGAGGGTCCGTGACTAAATAAAAAAGAAAAGAAAAATCAGCCCGCAGGTCGAAAACCAAAAAAAGGAGGCCTTGTTAAAATAAGGCACCCTGCTAAGGTAAAAACTGAAAAAAGGCACTTTAGGAAAAAAAATTAATGTTTGAGAGAAAATAGCCAATTAAAAAAATCCGCGAGGGCTAATTGGCAACAGTAGTTGGATGTATTCAAGATATAATTACCCGAGATTTAATGAAATGTGTGTTTTTGCATTAAATGTCATATTGTGATTGTAATCGTTGTAGTAATGTGATCGTGTGAGCACACATTAATAATCTAAGTTATATACTACCATTGATATGAACAAAGATGTTTTTATTTATTCACATATATAGCTAGCAGTAGCAGAAACACGAAACATATGACAAAGTAGGCCCCATCACTAAAACAAATGCAACTCACACACCAGATGCCACACAAGCATGCAAGCAAGGAAAAAGTAAGTAAAAGTACCATTTAAGCAGACGATGCTGCAACATATTACAGGCCAAAATAAATGAGACAATAATAACTAAAACAGGAACTCTCCAACCACTGTAACCCTTACTAGGGTGTAGCTCACCTAGGACATTTCAATAAGAAGGCTCGGGTTTCTGGTGCCTCCATAACCCACGAACGGTATTCCATGCCGGTCTCAAAGTCACAAATATTCACTGGTGGGATATTGGTCCTCACGGGTAAATGCCTCTAAATGTAATGATATCTAGTTACAAAGGCGTTAGTTAAATCTCTTCCTTTAAAGTTTAGCCATGCTCACATAACTTCCTGTCGAATACCAAATTGGTTGGTACAACAAGCTGTGATGCAAAAGATTGCCCGATGAAGGCTGCAAAGAGGCACACATCCAGAACTCCCATCACAAGTCACATACTTTACCCGAATCCATGGATATATGAAGCTCACTCTCCATTCAGCCACGGAGCTCAGCCATATAGTACCTTCTTACACAGAGGCAATCCAGTACCAATGCATGTGCGCTCCAAAGAACCTCAAGGAGTATGCATCAATGGCACGAAGAGAAGGTTCAGCCAACATCCTGAGTTTTTCTTGCAACCAGATCTAAAAAAAAGATGAATGATGAATAAAAAATATATGGTGATAAAAAAAAGAGAACGAAAAGAAAAGATAAGCATAAAAGACGTTGGGATGGTTTGGCATCCGTTTTAAGAAAAAATTAGGCACAGGGTCATGTGAAAATCTGTAAAAAGACGTGTATCCCACTAAGAAAAGCTAGTGTAAAAACCCATAAGGGGTTTACTATCTTCAAATAATGACTACAGATACCTGAAGGAGCAAAGGACTGTCGGTGAACAGTGCGATAGGATCAGTGTGAATAATGTCTAATCCGAGTAAGGTCTACGCTAAGATTAAAAAGAATGGAGTAAGCCCCTTACGGATGTCATTTACAACATCGAGCAATCGATAATCTCCAAAAGTAACTTCTCTACTAGTAATGCAGAGGTAATGAACTAGGCACATGAAAAGGGTAGTGCCCATAACATAGGTCTCATTCCCATTAAAATAGTATAGATAGTTGAATAGGAAATCAAGCGACATTGGCCCCAAAGGTTTAATGAAGGCCTTAACATTAGAAGGACAAATGCCTAAGGCTCGAACAGCCTCATGGGGTAATTAGGAACACAATTTGGCACACATGGGAGAGTCCCCGGTGTAAAAAAGATGCTAAGGATGGCGACGAACTCTTTATATAATGGGCAAATCTCCATATTGTTGAAGCGGAAGACATGAAATCGAGGATTCCAGTAGCAGGTCGAAGGCACTAGCAAATATTCATTCAACTCCACCCTGCTTAGAAACTTCAAGTTAGAATAAGGTGACAAAATGGGATTGTCCCAAGTTGAATAGTCATAAAGCAGTAAGGCAAGGCATTCGGTGAAAGGGGTTATTTTTTCAAAAACAAAAGATGCAAAGGGACACGGGATAAAAGCAAAAGTTCACAGGTGTAAGGGAATAGGTAGAAAGGGGAATCACTCAAAATGGGAAATAGAGACAGCTGAAAATCCGAAAGGGCTACTTATAAGTTGATCTGTACGGCCGTACACTTAAAGTGCACGTCCGTACACGAGACCCAGTTATCACTTAGTGAAAATAAATAGTAAAAATCATTTTGCATGGCATACACCTCATCTTATATAGTTTTCATCTCAAGCATGCATACTTCCAGCACAAATTTTGCAGGATTTTATCCTCAATTCTCAAAACGAAGATGACTCACATTCTGATAGAGATAAAACTTATCAAATCCTTCATGGTGAGCAAAAGACGTACCCAAAACATGCGTAAAGGGGTAAGCCAAAAAAAAAAGAGAGAAAAAAGGGGAAGGTTTGTGTAAATATTTTAACTAGTGTTAATTATAACTTAAATGTACAAAAAATAAATAAGGTAATAACAAAGATATTTAAATAAGTTGTAAAAAGACAATGATTATATATATATATGTGTGGGTTCGTTTAATTAATTCCGTACATTATATTTCATGTTTTTAAAATTACCATTTAAGAAAATTTTTTGGGGTTTATTTTACATGAATTTGGGTCAAAACCCATGCAAAAATGCTATTCACATAACATTTTGCGTGCATGGGAACATTTCATATTCAAAGGAATTTCAAAATTGGATTTTTCAGAGTGCACGCCCTTGCATCACCAGCACACGCCTTTGCCTTAAAAGGTACGACTGTACATAGATAAGACACGCCCGTATACTCCTTAAATGCAATAAATCGATGGTTTTTTTCTTTTTTTCTTCTTCTTTCTTTCTTCTTTCTCCCTCTCTCCGATTCCAAACTGTATCTCTCTATTTTTTTTGCCATTTTTCACCAAAAAAGCATTATTTTGTGATTCTAACCAGGTACATTGGTCGAGCTTCTCACTACGTACGTTTAAAGTCTTATTTTGTGAATTTTCATCAAGGTTCTCTTGTTCTTCAAAAAGGTATATAACTATCCCCTCCATCCTTGCTTTTATGATTCAAATAGGTACGAAATTTTGTATTCTTCTTGATATAGACTATTGTGAGTATATATGATGTGTTGCTGATGTTTATTTTCAATTTCATTTTGAAACAAAATTGAGAAAATATGTCAGACTATGTTAGTGCAATTTAGTGATTCCATAAGTGCGGGAATATTTGCTTGATTTATGTAGCATTACCTTTGCTTGGTAGAAAATGGTAGGCCGTATGTACACACTGTAAAAAAAATAAATGAATGATAAAGCATATACATACAATGTCAACACATGAATATAGTAAGTAGTGCAAGTTAGTATATGATAATCATTCTTTCTTTATGTCATTATTTATTTATTTATTTATCTTAGAGTATAAACTCTGTAAATAGTGATAGTATATGTTAGCCATTTACATAGCAATTACATGTTGGTGACAATGGCATGTGAAAATGATTTATAAGTAGGGGATGAGAAAAAGAAAAGGGGTAGAGATGTGAGTTATTAAGAATGTGCATGTTAATAATAACAAGAATATAGGCATGATTTATGTATGATTTTTATATCAATATGCACGTGCACAAATGATGACTTTTTCTTAATATATAGCTCGCTTGGGTCAATGTATATACGTTGTTTTTAAGTACATTTTGCATAATTGCTAGACACCCGGTGGCGGGTTAGGAGAAATAAAAAAAAGTCACTTAGCGAGTATAGCTTTGTGATTGAGCTTTGTGCAGGATTGGGCCTAGTTTTTCTAAGCCATTATGCTGCCAAAATTTAGGCATGAGTTTTTGTAATGCTTAAAGTGGTCTCTTTTGATGAATATGAGGTGAACTAACTATGTGATTTTGAATTATGCAGGAATGGATCCCCAGTACCCGATATGGATGACACCAGAGCAAGGCAACCTGATCGTACTCTAGGGAGGACCCGCATATTGCCCAGTCGATTCATGTCGAGGCATCTATTAACATAGTTAGGGTTTATAGATGAGGTAGATGCCTTGATAGGCCAGGTCAGGTGGACACATTTTTATGAAGGGGCATATAGGACATACCCAGAGGTGACCATATAATTTTTGGTTGCATTCAAGTATCTGGGAAACCAGAGGTTAGATGATGAGGAGGGGGTTATTACCTACTATATCCATAGTCAGACAGTGTCGATGACCCGCAGGTGCTTTGCACAGATTTTGGGATTGCTTATAGGCAAGAAAGTAGTGAGACCTAAGAGATCTGCTTTGGTAGAGATGTAGGCGACGATTGCATGATCTCTACACTACTGAGATTGCAGTTGCTGCACTACCTGCACAGGGTTCTTTCTTATTCATATATGTGCAGACCGGGTAGTCTTGGTTCCTTTATGGTGGCAGAGATATACGGATTATGGGATATGGTGGTAGGTAGGCCTATAGATTTGAGCCATGCTATTCTGGAGATATCCGCACTACCCAGCACCAGCCGGGTGAGGCCACATCTATCAGGGATTTGGTCACCAGGTTATTATTAGCAGAGGGGATAACAAAGGCGTACATGGGACCATCTGTAGGAAAAGGGTATATACTTAGACAGGGAGACCGCATATAACATGCACTTGGCCAGGGAGGATGATACTATTATAGATTGGATCAGGTTGATGACTCTTGAGGAGATGGATGCTTCTCACCAGCCAGATAGGGTGAGATGTGGTTGTAGATTACCAATGCCTCCACCTCAGCAGGAGCCGAATGATGATCAGCAGATGGAGGACGTCTTGGGATCAGGGTTTAGGGAGGAAGACGAGATCCCTTATGGTCACCCCAGTACATTCTCATCCTCAACACCGCCTCCACCTCAGCAGGCTACCCTATGGGATGCTATTTTATTGGCTATACAGGCTTTGATTGGAGCTCAAACTACCATGGTTACGACATACAAGTAATACGCCAGGAGCAGAGTAAGTAAAATGAGACCTACTTGAAGAGGTTTGATGATTTTGATGCCTTGTGGTGACGGTTTATAACTGATCTAAACAAGATGAAGATAGGGGTCCAGAATTTGGACAAGAGTGTGCAGAAGGCCATAGATCGCCTCACAGCTTTAGAGATTGCCCTCTTGACTGGCAAGGATGTTATCAAGGGAGCCAGAGATGAGCTTGAGAAGAAAATTGACAAGCTAGACTCCGACCTTAGAGCTCATATGACCAATATAGATGGGATAGTTGTAGGCCACATTGCTGCTCGTACAGAGGACTTGGCTAGCATTCGAGGAGATGTAGACCATTTTGCAGGATACCTTAATGAGTTCCTGCATCCTATTACAGCTCAACCACCTGGACCCACACTGCTAGGACCTTTGTCAGCACAGGCACCAAGTCCACCATTCTATAGGCACTGTTCCCAATCCCGTTCTCTACTAGAGGGCCCCACAGATTATGGCCTACACTGAGTTCCCGAGAATTCAGGGAGCTTATGATTTTCTATGCATATACATTTTATATATATATACCACATTTCTCACACATATTTTCAGATTGGGATGATTATTGTGGATGTTTATATTGTTTTCTTTTTTGTTGTTATTGCATCGCGGACATTTGTTTTCTCTTAAATTTTGATTTTTATTTAAAATTTGCCAAAATTGTTATCATGAACTTGTTTGAAACTTTCATTTGTTTGTTGGATTGATGTCAGTTGTCATTAGTATAGGAGATGCCTTTTATCATAAACCATTGTTATTTGATATTAATAGGTCAAGCATGTCTTATGCTAAAATGCACATCACAAGATAAATTGATTGATCATCAATGAAATGCATGTTGCCATGTTAGACTTTGTATATCATGTCGTCAAAAGAGAGTGCATGTAGAAATGATAATACTATAGAAGGAAAGTAGACAAAAAAATGAACATAAGCGAGCACCCTAATGAATGAGACCGGGGCTAACAAATCACAATCTAACCTTTTCAACATTGCAAATGCAGGACAAGCTAGATTTAGTTAAATACACGGCATGAGCCAGTACAACCTCATGAGTGTCGCCTGTGATGGCACTCTTTCTGCTGTGGGGGGCAAGTGGTCATATTAGTTAACTTCAGATCCAAGCCACCCCAACAATATTCTCGTAAAATTTTTGCAAAAGTCAAGGTATAGCCACAGAGTGTAACCGCCTTAAGGTATAGCCACATAGTGGAATTGCCTCAAGGTATAGCCACATAGTAGCCACATAGTGGAATCAACTCAAGGTATAGCCACATAGTGGGATTGCCTTTAAGTTAAGGTATAGCCACAGAGTGGAATCGCCTCAAGGTATGGCCACATAGTGGGATCGCCTCAAGGTATAGTTGCATAATGGGATCACCTTCAAGTCAAGGTATAGCCATATAGTGGGATTGCCTTCAAGTCAAGGTATAGCCATATAGTGGGATCGCCTTCAAGTCAAGGTATAGCCATAGAGTGGGATCTCCTTTAGGTCAGGGGTATAGCCACAGATTTGGAATTGCCTCTGAACCAAAGAACATGCCACAGGCTAGCATTGTTCACTAACCAAGCCTTCTTAAGAAGCAAGTAGGGAGACTACCTCCTCAGGTAAGTTTCTCTCTCCTACTCTGAACTTTGGTTTGTTTAGGCTCCTGCATGCACTAACCTCTCCAAAGTTAGGGGCAACTGTAAGCATTGGGTCCTGAAGAGGCCTTTTTTAGGGTTACTTGATGAGGAAAATTGCTCATCTAAAAGATAATGAATTGAGGATGACAGACTATTAGTGGTATTAGAATTATTTGAAGAAAAGCTTTTCTAGAAAATGTCCCGAGCCTGGCTTGTGCGGTTAAGTGGCCCAAGGTAGGCAAATGATGAGTATACATTAATAGGGAACTCGAGAGTTATATTGGGAATGCGTAAAGGCCTTGAGTGTTGTCCATTTACGGCCTGCACACCCATACAGTCAAAAAAATGTGCATCATTTGGCTTTAAAATGGGGATCTTGCCTTTTTTGGAATACACAGCCTTGCACAAGGGAGTGTATAGTTGTGCACTCCAAAGAATCTTGCCATTTTAGGAAAGTTGGCCAACTTTTGAGGCGTATAGCCATGCAAGCCAAAGGCATGGTCGTACACTCAAAAAGGTGATTGGCTTCCCTATAAGGCAAGTGGGTAGGTGGGCGGCATCGCTAGAGTTTACATCCATTCAAACCTATGGCACGGCCATACACTCTTCCTTTATAAAGCCTACTCTAATTTTTTTCTCAAGGTTGGCCTTTTGATTGGTCTATGGATTTCAGTTAAGAAAGAAAATTACAAAAAGCTTCTAAGCTAAAAAGTGGGCTTTTGGCACTTAGCTTTTTTCAATCTTCAGTTATTTTTCTGGGTATTTCAATACTACAAAGAGTTTACAAATCCAACATCCGATAGTCTAAATCGAGTAAGTATACTAAAGGTAATATAAAGGGCCTCTCTTGGTATTTTTGCAAGATATAATAATTTTATCATTCTTTTCATCTATTAGTTTCTATTATGTGTTAATCTCTGTTAGATTTAGGTTGTGAAACCCTTTAAAAGGGTATATTACTGTGTGATAGAAATTAGTACGCTGCTTTCCTTAAATTCTATCTTGTACATTTTAAAGCTGTTTTTATCAAAATAAAACCCGATTTAAAAACTCTTCTTCGGACTTAACCATTTCTTTTTGCTCCCCTTTTGGATCTCTTATTAACAAGGAACATACCTTAAAAGGAAAGAAAACTCACCGTTACTAGATTGATATGGCCGTGTATCGTTTGGTGCATAAGCGCATGCTAAAGCGGTGCACGACCCATAATGTGTTTTCTTGTTTTTAGGGCAAATGAGTCAACCACATGTCATCAAAGGTGCCTTTGTGCATTTTTCGACATGTGTGTTAGATCCTTATTTTTACTGTTATTTTTTTTCATTTTCATCTTCTTCATACTCCTTGGCTTAGATCAAGTTTATGCGTGTTTCTTTTGCGCCTTTTATTATTATTGTTATTTTTTTATTATTGTTGTTATTGCTTCGGAGGAATAAAGCATTTTCGCCAATGTGATCAGGAAAGCGCTCCAGGTAAGTCCAATATCCTTTCTATTTATTGTAAAATACTTTTTCGGCCGCAAACGAAAAATGTCACGAAGAATATTTATAGTAAATAATTAGGGATTTCGTTAATAAAATCGGACCAATGTCCGCCTTTTTGCCTAGAAAATTCACATGTGGAATAAAAATCAGCCATTAATAATGTAAATGATTTTTATATATAATTAAATAGTACAGAACATTTCTTAAATAAAACTTAGACTGGCAGGTCTCTATCTTCAATATCTCGTAATGAAATGCTTCTTTAATAATCTGTATGCGAGGACCAAAGTCCTTATCTAAAAAGTCACAATGAATAGGCTGATTTATGGATGTTTTTATTGCTTTGTTATATGTCACGATTTACTGCTTTCTTATGTGATTGGATGCGCCTTTAATTCTTATATATGCTCTATTTTTGCATGAAAGAAAAGGGATAACACGATTAATTTGAAAGCCGTTATGTGACATTGGTCAAGGATAAATAAGAGTGGAATTCCAAATCCTCTCTGGGTTTTTGGCTTTATAAGGTCAGAACACCCTTCTTTCCTAATGTCTTATTGGGTGGCGACTCCTTATTATTCAGCCTTGTGGTGCCCAACTAGACGCCTTCCAGTCATTGGTTGCTAGCGATGAGATAGGGACACCTTGATGTGTCATGTCACACCTTTTGAGGTTTATGATTACGGCAAGTTGGGTTGAGTCTCTCTCCTATTGTAAAGCAATCATTGGCCTGGACGGGGAACTTCAACCTGGTGTTGGCCCTAAAAGTGGGATCGAACTGCTCAAAGTCAAAAATTTCCTCACTCGAACTCGATAATCCCTTGGTTTCGAGGGTGAAACCGGGTGTCGATGACTCGAAGAAAGGAATAGCTAAAGAGAGCTACCCCGAAAGAGGGAAGCACGTGTCACAGTATGTAATTGGGATTGGAATTATATGTAAATTAGAAATTGGAAAGATGGAGGAGTTAAGTGCAATTTCTCATTGAACCAACAAATGGACTAATGAGGAATTGTGAATAAAATACTCTAGAAACTTTGTAATTTGACCAAGTATGAAAAGGGAGAAGGAGCCAGCCACTTTTGCTGGAAAATTCCAACAATTTCTCTCCCTTTCCACATTATTTTCAGACTCAAACTCTCACATAAATGGGCATAATTGATCAACTTGAATTCTTTTGTATTTGAGGTAAGATTTCATTAGATTTCCACCTTATTTTTCATTTTCTTTTGCTATTTAAAATGAGCTATAAATAAAAATTAAAATTAATAAGTGTATGCTATTGGATGCTTATATAGTTAAGGTAGAATCTAAACATAAAGGAAAGAAAAAGAAGGTGGATTAAAGGAAAAGTTACTAAGTATTTTTAAAGTGTATACTTGTTGGAATTGATATGTAGTGTTGATTTATTGATGAATTACATGGAAAAGAAGATATATGTGATAAAAAGGAACTTAGAAAAATTTTTCCTTAGGTTTACTTAAATTAGTTTGTTTGTTTTGGCCATAGTTTGGCTTATAGACCTCTAAATTGGGTGATTCTAATTGTAGATGACATATAAAACATAGACCTACATTTTTAATGAGAAACTGTGACTAAATTTTGGCCTTAAGGCCTTCAAAATTGAGTTTGAACTTGGCAAATTGTTGTTGCCCCTATTGTTGAGAGCAGTCTATAATAAATTGAATACAAATCCTATAATAGAACTCCAATCGATTTTAATCAAAGTTATACAAAAAATAAATTTATAATAAAGCAAATTTTATAAAGGAATCATGACAAATTTTATCTTTATGTTCTCCAATTATTTTTCAAAAACAGGTCACTAAATTTGTTTCTAGATTATCCCTAAAAGCATCTTGTAGTACTTTCGGTATATCTCTTGATGTATAAGTCCAAATTGCATTATTTTTATTTATTAGAAACTTAAAACATAGGAGAACAAATTTCTAGAACACCACTTTGCCTAGAAACACCATATATCTATCAAAAAATGTTGTGAAATATTAATTCTAGAAAACTGTCCAAAATTTGGAAAAAACCTACCTCACAACTAGCAAGAATACCCTGATAGTCTTGAGGATAAACCTAACAACCATGTATTTTGTTTTTGTAACTCAAAATTTTCCCTGTAAATGACCGTTATGGCTATCACACAACCCTTGATAACAGTGAGGTGCCTTGTTTTAGCACAAATGTGAGTTTTCTCATCGAAATGTCACCGAATCACATTCGAACTTTTTTGGATATTCATAAAACTTTACAATCATAATGGATATGGATATGTATAAAATACATTATGTGTTTATAATGGATATAATGAAAATACTAAAAATGTAAGCCTAGTATATACAAATATGAACAAGTATATGAATTATATGAATATGAATGTGTATTTAATATGGGAATGAAATATGTGATAAAGAGAATCACAATGTGGGATTGAAAGGAATAAAAATATATATTAAAAGGATGTAAGGGTAAGACGTAAAGACTACTATAATATTTCCAGATTCCTATTACTTTACACACTAACTTACATACAAATAACGTGTATCATGCCTTATGTTTATACATATCATGTCATTTTGAATAACTCATAAACAGGTTATTGCTTTAATGGAAACTATATAAGAGAGAGGGCTTTTCACTGTTATACAATTACTTCTTTAATGATATTGTTCTTTACATTACAGTTTGTTTAGTACAACATAAGATTTACAATAACAAAAAGAGAAAAGAATAAAAAGATAAACTTCCTCTATACATTGATCTTTCTATAGCTGGTATTGGTGCTATGGTTGTTAGCTTTGTCCTTATTAATAGGTTTTATCTTGAATACCTACACGAATGAACACCCGTGCTAAGCTATACAACTTATTTGAAAACAACAAACATAGGAACAACCACTCACAGTGGTCATTCCCAAGCACATAATATGCAATATGAATAAGATACATTATATCAACTGGAAGTCATATTGTCACTAATTGACTAAACATCACTATATAGATAAGATTGAAGGTGTAAATCAATCATATATAACTTATCATTATTTAACATTAAGCATTTAACTTTCATTAAATTATTTATTACTTCCTGTGATTATCCACTTAAGTTTTATAGGTGTGAATAACGGGTGCTATGGGTAACTATAGGTATCAATCATGTGAATACTTGAAGCTATTATTCATATAAATACCCAAAGGTATCAAACCTGTAGACCCAAATGGCATCAGGACTGTGGCAGTTGCGTCTATACCCTGTAGGCATACCTATCTATCCACAACAAAGATCTAAATGCAGGCATTTTATAATTTCTTATGTCATTTCATTCATTACATTTGATTCATTGTATCACATCACTATACATGCAAGTGTTCATATATAATTATAACAGTATTACATAATTATCATTATATAGCTCCAAGGATTTAAACATGCATATACATGTGTATTATCTAATTAAAGCATTACTAATTGTGATTAACCATGTGTACATTTGAATAGGTTTATAAATACATCTATAAACCCTTGAGAGTGCGACAATGGGGTACCTGTGAAGAAATAGAGAAAGCGAAGGGAAGAAGGCGAGAGGGTAGGTATGCTCTACTGCGAGTGCATCGAGCATCGTAAACGAGATACGGAAAGTTAGGTAGGCTAAAAATGAAGAGAAGAAGAAGAAGAAGAAGAAGAAGAAGAAGAAAAAAAGAAATAAAGGAGGGGTAGCCATGCCCTGTTGCAAGCACGACAAAGGGGAGGGTGGATTGGGTAGTCCTTTTACTTGACTTTACACTGAGATTTTCACCTAGCAGATAAACTTTTTAGGCAAAGTGATCTTTTACAAAATTAATCATTTGTTTTTCTCATTTCTAAAATATAAAAAATTACTCCATTTAAGCTTATCAATCTTCAAATATTCGTAAAATATTACAAGTTGCTCCCAATGGCAAGGTAGCAAACACATTCAAAGTTCAAGCTAAGTTTTGGCTATCTTATAGGGGAATCTAGACTTTGACCTCTTCATGTGAAATCTAGATCTATGCATCTAGTTTCTAGCCCAACTAGAAGCATCAGATTTGCAGTTCCATAGCTTTAGTTACAGGCAAAATAGTGTGACTAGGTCCAATGAATCCTAAGACAAATTCTTTCTTCCTTAATGCAAACTCTTCACAATTCAACTCTTATACAACAAAACAACACAACATCCATGTTTCATCTCACAACACATCCAAAAGTATTATTACAATATTGTATTTAAGGAAAACACACATATACACCATGTAGAAGTTCCCTTACCTTAATAGTTAACACCTTCTTCAAGCCTTTTCCCCTACCTTCTCTTTGCCTTTAGCTTTCTCTACTTTTACGTAGTAAAAATCACAATGTATCAAGCTTGATCATTTCTCTACTTCTTCAATTCATGGAGTAATTATAAACAAGAAGAGTAAAAGGTAAGAAAGACATGCTATTACCTCAAAATATTAAACACTAAACTCTCTCTCTCTCTCTCTTCACTAAGCTCAAGTTTCAATTTAGGGGTTAATTATAGAGAAAATGAGCTACATCTTTTGGTCTTTTGGGATGGCCGGCCACTTTTCTTCTCTAAGTCCCCAAAATTTCTGAAATCCTTAAGAATTCTCTAGGGAAGCTAGGTGTTCTTTCCCCATTGGTCATTTTGTCAAATTTAGGAAAATTACACTTCGCTCCCTTGGTTCCTCTAATTTCTCATTCTATCCCTAAATCTTTCTCTCTTATCTTTTAATTGAACCCATAAATCACATCTTCCCCTAATTAGGTTCATGTGTGACTTAATATACAATGACCAAATTACCCTTTCTTATTTAAAATATTTACCTATAGGTTCTTACCTACTTTATATTACCAACAAGCATGCATTAATAAGATTATTAAGTAATCTCTTTTATATCCTCCTAGGGCATGGTAAGGGCCTCACATAAGATCAATGGTTGTGTACATATAATAGCTATTATACACATAAATGTGCATATTGATTTTATTAACTCGATTGAGTACGTATCTTGGTACATTAATTGATTAAATGTATATTAGCAAATTGAAATAGAGGATTGTTAGTGGTTATGCCCTAGGACAAATATTTGGAGCTTTATACAATGTCATATTTTATTCTATAAAACTGGATTTTTTCACATTAGTGTATTGTTGGCAGGTCACATTATAATAATATTTGTGAATTATGTTATTCTAAATATCCTTAGTCATTTATTATTAAAGGAATAATGATAAATTAAGACTAATACGAGTTTAATTGATAATCATGAGATTATTATTTATGGTAATATAAATCAAATTTAAAGATACTTGCTAGAGAACAATATGCTTGATAAACTCGCTATGAGATCACTACATGGGTTAGTGTCATAAGTGATCTCATAGTAGTTATGTTATTAAATCCTTAGACCTGAGATTATCACAATTTTTTATATGGGGAACATCATGTTTTGACATAATCAAATGTTATTGTTAATTGGATAATTATAAAAGTTATCATTAGACATGATGAGAATTATGTAGAGAATAGAAAATAATCAAGCTGGAATTTGTCTCTTTCTTCTAAGAGAGATATCTATTAGATCCTTCGATAAGTATGACTAAAAAATGCATGGATATGCTCAAATAAATTGATAGGACGATCAATATCATTTGATATTATCAGTCAACTAGTGATCAAGAAATTCTATTTTTGAACTTTATAAGTTTGACATGGATTATTACTTATGTTCAAATGAGATGTCATGTGACAAAATGATTATAACATGTTCTATTGGTTAGGTTAAGATTGAATTATCAATATTAATATTATTTGGGTAGTCATAATGTCTTGCTAGAGGCCACTTATAACTTATGGGCATATGATGGAATTGGGCCCCCTGCTAATAAAATAAGAACCTATTAGATCGTACATTTTTCAGAAATAAAATTCGAAATAAATTTTAAAGATAAAATCATAATTCTTATTATTTAAATAAGAAATAAAATAAGAGATAATGTATGCCTAAATTTTCTCTCTGCACATCAGGGTTAATGTCACCACACACACACTGTGTGTGTGTGTGTGTTTTAAGGGATAACCTAATTATTTAAAGGGGTAGCCATTTTTGAAAAAAAAAATTCTACCACTTTTTAAGAGAAAATGAAAAGAAACAAAACAGGGAAAAAGGGAGCTAACAACCCTTGCAGATACGTTCATTTCGTTCAAGTGTTGATACCGGTAGAGGGTGGTCATTCCTTAGAGCAGCACCTGATCTTGTTTATTTTTAAGTACAAACAACATGAAACCGATTGGAATCAAGGTGCTAATTGACTATTTCTGAACTTCAATAGGTTGGTAACAAATTAAATCCTCTTTTTGAATTGGTTAAATTGCATAGATCCTATTTGGGTTTTATTTTTCATTGTGTTTTTTTCTGCCAAAACCCAACAAAGAATATATGAGATATATGCATAGTAACTTATATGTATATGAATGTAGATAATTTCTATGCAGTTGTGGTAATTACAAATATGCTCTATGAATAAGCATGAATATACATCTACCTATATGTTATTTGGGTAACGAAAGTAAATGATCAAATAAGTATGATTAAGGTGTTTGTGTATACAAATGAAGAGCCTTATGCTATTGCATTAATTACAAGTATGGAATAAGAATAAATGAATATATATTATGATTTTGTGATAACAAATGTATGCTTATGGTTAACTTAAAGATTTATAGGTTAAAAAAGTGATAAGAATCAAAGGAAATAATTACAGTTGTCTACATCTATGTTAAGATTGTGGATAGATAGGCATGCTTATAAGGGTACATTCCAACTACTATAGTCTCGATTCCTTATGGATCTATAATCTTAATCCCATTTAAGTCACATAATTAACATGTTTTGGGTCCGCATAACCTATGCATATGTTTAACCTCGTTTGGGTCCACATGATTGATATGTATGGGTATCGCTACTTATACCTTAATGTACCATAATATCACCAATTATTTACATCCTTAGGTGATGCAGGCTTACTATAAGAAATAATTAAAGTATTGTTATGAGAAATATGACAATAATGATATGAAAAACACATAGCTTGAATTAAATGATGTTTTCACATGTACATATGTTTTGTTTTGTAATGATGAATGTGTAATTGGATAATTATTCCATCAAAACATATACTTATAGTATTACTATATTAAATAGACGAGAACGTAAATATGATTATATGATGTAATGTATACATGTTTGGAATGTTTACCTTAGGGTAAATATAGGTAATAATATGAAAGAGAAGGAATGATACAATATGATGCATGTATAATTGAAATTATGGATTATATACGAATTTGATGCAAAATCTAAAGAGTATTATTAAGCATGTATACTCCTTTGACCATATTTGAGATATTTTGTACTTGTAGTTTATGTTATATTCCGTAAATTATCTTGTAAATAACCTGCTTTGATATATGTAAAGTTAACGTTTCAGAATGTAAAAAAGAACTATAATTATATAATGAACTGGAAAATACGTAATAATAAAATGAGAGTAACTAGTGACTTAATTGCATAAAGTTTATGTAGATGTAATGCATGAAATTTGTATTAGAGAAAGTTAATATAATACGTATACACATTAGGTAGTAATGAACTTATATAAAGATCCAATTGGTACAAATTAATGATTTGAGATAAATAAATTGTGTAAAACCTATAATTGGGACATTTAAAAGTTCTGTTAGCTTATTATTTATGCATTGCTATATAATGTAATGCACATAATTTTTGTAAATGATATTATCTTAATGTGCACATAACCGCGTGCTCATATGTATGTGTAGTGATGACTTATGTGAGAGGTCATCCTCATGTTTTAGTTCCCCACTAAACTAGTTATCTTACATAATTTTTATTTGTATAGGTTTAGGTAAAGGGAGTTGTTATCAATGATAATTTGCAACTTCAAAGGCCAGCACAACAAAAGGATTTTGGGTTCTAAGGTTTAAGTTTTTTAGTAATATTTAGGTAAATATGTAAACATGTTATAAGATATGTAAATTAACAGTCATTTGAATATGTTCTAAATTTGCAAAATGATAATACAATTTTATTATATTGATGCATGAGGAATTTAAAGTATGAATCGAAATAGTAAATGATATATAGTAGCTCTTAAAGGTTAATTCAACAATATTATATTAATGAATATCATGCCTAAAGAAAGTATAATACATGAATAATTGGTTAAATTTCTATGTAAACATGTATTCCAATATAATGGGTATAAGTTGGACAATAAGATGTTACACTTTATGTCATCCATCACTTTTGGTTACATAAACCCATTTGCAATCAAGCACTATTACTCCAGCTAGTAATTCAATAAGATCCTAAACTTTATTTTTAATATATGGATTCTAATTCATCCTTTATAAAGTGACTATTTTCCTTTAGTCCAGGTCAGATTTAGGGATATTTTTATAAATTTTGGAAAATCATTTGAGGAATAATTGTTTGTCAACTACAAAAACCTGTTTATGGGGTTATTTCCAAATTTTTCACGTTTTCTAGTTTTGAAATTTTTGTCAAAGATCAGATTTGGGGAAATCTAAATTTCCAATTTTGGAGAGTTTAGAGTTAGAGTCAATCTCTAACTCCTCCCTAGGTACTTAAGTAAAAAACTAAGGTTTGGAGAAAGGAGACACTTTTTGGAAAAGAGCAGTCTTTTTTTGAGGGAGAGAAAATAATTCTCTCTTCTTTGAAGGCAAGCTCTAGCAATTTTTTCACACAAAAAACTCATATACACATTTTTAATTAAATTTGAAATTAAGGATTGAAGCTTGGATTGCTGCTTTTCAGAGTTAACAGAACTAGATTCCTAAAGGTAATATTCTAGGATTCAAATCTCTTTTGCTCTCTAAATTCATATCATGTCTATGTAGTTATTTAAGTTTATACTTTTATATTTAAAATGCCATGGTGTATGTTCCTGAGTTGTTTAATCTGTTCAATCACATTCTCTGTGTTGCCATGATGATTTACGTATGTTAAAATGGCATGTTAGGCTTTATGCTTCCCCATTAAAGCATGAATAGATCTTGATTTAATCCCTGTAATTGCTTTTTTGTTTTTTTAGTATGATTTAATTATTTGCTTTGTGTTATTCCTTAGTTTTGGCATGTTTTAGGGTTATTAGAAATGCATGGCTAGGGTTTAGATATGATTTTCCCTTTTTTTGCTTAAAAATTTTCCATTTATGTCTGTTTCTCGAGTGACAGATGGGAAGAAGGCCTGACAGACAGCCATTGGTCATTGCAACCGTCGGGACATCTCGATGTCTTCTCCTTATCCCGTCTTTCCCCCTCCTTTAGGTCATTTGTCCTCTTCCTTAGGCATCTGTGACTCATTTTTGGGCCTTTTAGGTGTATTTTTGAGTTATTTTGCATGTTTTACGTGTTTTGCATGTTTAGATACATTTTAATATTATTTTTGCCTACTAATCTATGTGATTTGCATTTTGTTCTTTTAATATTTCTTATTATGATGTGTTCTTATGAATATTTTACTTTATCATTTGATTTAATTTGGTTTATATTCTAATCAATTTCCTTTTTTATGTGTCCCTTTGAGTCATTATTTTTATGCTTTTGTAGAGAATTTTAGGAGATTGGCATACTTTGGAGAGGCCAACCTGCTGACAGTTTTTCTTCCTTTTTCTCTTACCTTTCTATTACACATAATTTTATGTCATTATTTGATTATGTTTTATGGTTGATTTATTTCATATATATATTTATTTTTATACTTTGCTTATTATTTTAGATGCATTTATTTTTAGGGATGTAATAGGGAATAGAAAATATTTTTAGCACGTTAATTAACTAAAAGCTCATTTAAATATTTTGTATTTAATTAATTGGTTTTCTTTAACAAAATGGACCAATATCCAATTTTTAATCCAAAATTCACATAATATAATAAAAGTTTTTTCTTAAGTATGTAAGAGGGAAATATTTTCCTTCCAAAATTAGCTACTAAAATGTTCGTTGCTAAATTTTCTAGAACTAATTTCATGAATAAAAAATTATAAAATTTAGCGATAAAAATATTTGTTGCTAATTTTGTTGCAAAACATGGCGGGTATACTTTCCACAAATAATTAGCAATTTTTTATTCATTCCATCGTTATTTTGTCCCAAAAAAATAGAAAATATCCTTCTCACGATGGAATTATAAAACAGTCGCGAATCCGTTGCAAAATTAGCGACAAAAATAGTGTCATTGCTAATTTTAGTCGCTAATTAAAAATTTTTTTATAGTAGTAATATTCTAAGTGCCATCCCCTTCCTCTCTTTAAATCTCATAACATAAGCATGTAAATTAGGTCTTATTGTCCTTTTTTATAATTTTATGCATGCCTGTAATGTTTGCGAAGCCATGATAAATATGATGATTATCTAGATATGCAAAATAATCTTTTAATTCCTATTTTTGCATGCTTTGTTGTTGATATTTCATGGTGTTGCTTGATTTATTTTGAGTATTTATGCATGAATAATCTGTTCTAGCATGTTTTAGGAGGCATTTTTTCTTTATTTTATAGTCTGGCATAATTTAAGGTCTTATAAAAGCATGTGTAGACATTAAGAGTTAGTTGCTTTGTTTTAGGTCAAAAATTTCTTTTTGTGTTTGTCTTTCGAGTGACAAACGGGAAAAAGGCACCATAGATAATCATCTTTCAGTGCGATAGACAGGATGTCGTGGTGCCTCATTCTCTTCCCATCCCTCACTCTTGCTTAGGGCATTCGTGACTTGATTTTCTTATATTTTAGCATGTTTTAATACCTTTATGCTAATTTAGGTTATTTTTGGTGTTTAATTTTTTTAAGCTCATTTCTCGTCTTTGTAAGCATGATTTTTAATTTTGTATTCATTTTTTTATTTTAGTTTTATTTTTTTGTGATTATTTTAAGTTAGTTCAATATTTATCTTTTTTGATGTACTAATTTATTTGATTTTCTTATGTGTTTTAAATGAGCGAATTATTTTGTGCCTTTTGGAGTTTTTGGGGAAGATTATTACGCTTTGGGAGTCGTGCGCCACTTGGTTTCTTCTATATGCCTCTTTTTAATTTGCATTTAGGTTTTTTATGCTATTTTATTTATATTGCTTTATTTATGTTTTCGTTTATTTATGCTTATGTTTTAATTTTTGTATTTTATATATGGATGTATTTTTTGTTGTAATAATTTAGTAAAAAATGATATTTTTTGGCACACTAATTATAAAAGTCATGTAAATATTTCTACTTAATTAACTTGTATTTTCTAATAAAAAAATAGGCCAATATCTAATTTTCTAGCTCAAAACCACATGATAAAAAGGAGAGTCTATTTTTTTCGAAATTGGGATAACTCATACCATGTTTTATTAAAAATTAATAAAGACTCGTCGTCTTTTTTGTAAATATTCTTGTGGGAACCAAAGTTCCCAAAAGTTAACTAATCCTTTGATTTATGTATGTCTTTATTTCTTTTTTTCAGGATGATTTGTTTATATAATAATTTAAGTAGATTATTTGTTTTATTTATTTAAATGTTTTCATGGCATGTTTATTTACCTTCTATGTGATTCATCATGTGAGAAGGGAGATAGTGGACTAATAATTAAAAAACTTAATTATAAGAAACACCTAACCAAGATGTGAAATGAGAGTGATGTCGCGAACACCATTCTCTGTTTAGGCATCAAAAGGGTTGAGAATTATTTTTCAATGTTCTGTTGGGTGGTGACTCAATGATACCTACATTTTTAGCCCACTTTAGATGCTTTCATAACTTAGACATCAACAATAGATTAGGCCTAAATCCCTATTTATTGTTAAGTGGCCAATTTATTAGAAATAATGAGCTTTGATAAGGTCTTGGACCTTTAAAATGGTCTTTCAAGAACTAATCCGAACATTCGAGTATGCTCTGATGCGCGTCACAATATATTGCTACATTGCTTAATCTGTTCATTCATATTCTTCGTGTTTCCATAATGATTTAAAGCTGTTAAATATGTTAGAATGGCATGCTAAACTTTATGTGTAATGCCTTGGAACCACTACCGACTTGAATAATACGTCCCGATGGTGAATAGTGATACTAAAGGTGAATAATACCACCTCGAGCCCACCAAGATCCAAAAAAATTTTATGTCACCATTAAAAAGTACAATTTGTGATGAGTCTGGTGTTATAATTTGAGCTGAAATTGAGGTCTAATAAGCCTCCAAAAAAATAAGTCAGGGATTAAAAAGGTGTCAAACTAACTTTGATCGGCTTGAAAATATTCTACAAACCTCTGAAAATTTTTTCGATCACATGAAACATCTTAGAATAATGAATATTAATTTCTAGAAGTGAAAAAATTTTGGACACTTTTAAATTTTAGTGATTTCAGATCGGCCGAAAATGTTTCGGTGCTTTGAAATCTATCGAAACGAATTTTGATTGATCCAAAATTTTAAACATATCTTAGTTATAATATTTAGAAATTTTTGGAATAATTTTGTTGCAAAAATAAAATAAGGATGAATGAGCCAATCAGAAATGGACAAATGGCACAATTATGTCTACAAAAATAGTTTGATTTGCCTGCCCTTTAAACCACTGATTTTGGGAATTAATTTTAGCCAAAATATTCACCCAAAACCCATAACTTTTTGGACAAAAAATGGACCAAAGAGAAGCCCTCCCTCTCTTCTAAAACTATAACCCAAAACTTAGTTAAATTCCACCATTTTCACTTGATTCAAGCTCTCCCACCATAATTTTCATGCTTTATCAATTGGAATCACTCTTATTATCTCTTACCAGCCAAAAATCAAGAAAAATTCTGATTTGAAAAAGAGGAAGTCTAAGAACTAAAAGTTACATAATAGGTGCGCTTTTGACAAGTGAGGTAATTTTGGATTTTTATGGTAGGAATAGATTTTAAATGGTGTATATTAATAATATTAAGTCATTTTAGATGAAATTATCACAAAATTTCACCTTGAAATATTTGGCCATATAGGGAATTTTGAAGAAGAAAAGGAAAAAGAAGGAGACAAAAGCAAAGATAAGCAAATTTAAAGTGTTCAAACAAGAAATAGGTATGTGGATACACCCAACTATTTTATTTCATGATATATGATAAATTAGGATAGAATCTACATTATGTAACTATATGAAATCAATGATGTATATATGTAATTATAATTGAGCTTAATGTTAGAATGGTGTGCAAGGATGATAAATAAATGGTTTATAACCACTAAATTAGAGAAAACATTAAGTTATACCTAGGTGTTTATTTCGGCATAATGGATACCTAAGTGCGTACATGTGCGATTTATAGTTTTTTGATGAAATATAGTTATAAATATGTAAAAAAATGATGAATAATTGATTAAATGTGAAGTATGAATAATGAAATAAATTTAATGGAATAATACACTTATTGGTCAAATGATGTAGGTTAGAATTTCATATGATTTTGACATGAACATTTCACTTTGAGTCACAAATTGATGTTTAAATGAGAACGGAAGGCAAAATGTATAAAGAATAAAATGATATGTGATGAAATGAATAGTGATTGAAATTACATTGACATGTAATTGATGAATTTATTGAAGTGGTAATGTGAAAATATAGTATTTCAAGTATATAATATAGATATATACTGAATATTGGTTGAATACTCAATTTATATAATAAATGTATAATGCATAACATGTGAAGCATAAGTGTACATAATAGTTACATAACTCTGGAATGTGAGAAAATGTGAATAATAGGTGAATTGCCCTTAGTATTAGTTTGAAAATCAGGTTAATGATGTAGTTGGCTTGCCATAGAGACATATCGACTAATTACATAGTGGTACATTGGTACAGAGTAGGTTTTATACCTCTTGTACCAGGTACGAAAAGGATTTCATACCCCTTATACCAATGGTTTGTAAAGGTTCTATTCCTCTAGTTCGACCTATAGACTATTTTCATCGTATATTGTATTTACTGTATGGGCCCTACAATTTACAATCCCATACATCTCTATATACTAGGGGCAAAACTATCATTTAGTGAAGAAAACAATGATTAATTGGTAAAAAAGGCGAAAATAGGCATAAAATGAGAAAATAGACTTACATGTAAATTTTGGTAAACTTTAAGGACCTAAATGTAATTTTGTAAATTGTTATGATCAATAGGGACTAATTTGGTAATTTAGCTAATAATAGAGAAAATGTGGTTAAAATAATGAAAGTAAGCATTAAAAGGGTAAAATGGTCATTTTAGATAATTTATTAAGTTATAGAAACTAAATGGTTATTCTACATATTAGTAAGGATTGAGAAAAAATGGTGTATTAGATAAATAAATTGTATAATTAAAGTTAAAAGTGGAAATGAGGGTATTATGGATAATTGGATATAAAATGAGGACTAAATGAAATTAGTAGTAAATTAAAGACAGTAAAATGTAATTATGATAATAATAAGGTTAAATGACAAAGCTGAATAAATAAAGCGAAGGAAACTATTAAGTAAATTGTAAAAATTTTAAGTAGATGATGCAGTAACAATAACAATAACAATAATAATAATAATAATAATAATAATAATAATAATAATAATAATAATAATAATAATAATAATAATAATAATAATAATAATAATCATAATAATAATAATAATGATGATGATGATGATGATGATGATGATGATGATAGCAATAATAATTAAAATTTATGTATATTAATTATAGTCATGAAATATTTTAGTTGTGTATCCACACATTAGGTATTATATGCTTAGTGCATGGTGTTTTACTACGCACAGGGGATAGGTCACAAAAGTGAAGATTTTGGTTGCTGACATGCACATATCGAAATAGTAAGGAAATAATCATAGTCTCTCTCTCTCTCCCTTTATATGTGTGTGTGTGTGTGTGTGTGTATGTTTGTAAATGTAATATTTTGCAACCTCTAAACTTATTATTTATATTGACATTAGTAAAATCGGGAGTGTCTATGTAATGTTATATATATGTGTGAATGTTGTTGGAAATAAAGTCTAGTTTGAATATGGAATGGATGATTTGTGAATTGGCTGATATTGCGAAGCAGAAACTTGAAACCTGCTCTGGAGGGTGGGATGGATGTGTATATTATACTGGGAATGTAAAATTGAATTTGCAGGTTTTGGGTAGCTCAATTTTGAAGCTATTATACTGTCCAAATTGCATTAAAATTCACAATAAGAATAAACATCATAATGATGAATAAAGTTCCATAAGTGCCAACCTAACCAATAAATGATTTTGGTTACCGCTAAATTGTACACTTCGATGCTCGGGTTGATATCTGGGTATTAGGTGTCAGTCAGTGCGACTGACGGGATGTCTTGGAGCCTTCTCCTCGTCTCATCTCTCCCACTTCTTTAGGCAGTCTATCCTCTTCCCTTGGGCATCTGTGACTAATTTTTAGGCCTTTTATGTGTATTTTTGAGTTATTTTGCATGTTTTATGTGCTTTGTGTAATGCCCCTCATTATACCCTAGGAGAATTTTTCACTAATTAATAATTAGGGTCGATGTTGAATTAAGTGTAAATGCATAGAGAGGGACCTAATTGAAAAGTGAAAGGGTAAGTTTTGGGCCATAATTAGAAATAAAGGAAAGTTGAGGACCAAAGAGCAAGTTTTGCATGTAAGTGACATTTGGGCCAATAGAAAAAGGGTGAGAGGGAGATATTTTGAGAGGTGTGGTTGGCCAAAGCAAGTGGTCTTTTTCTTCATCTTCATCCTCTCTCAAACCCTAAATTCTCTCTCTCAAAATCTATCTCTAGATCTCTTGAGTTTTTGACAAAAAAAGAAAGATTTAGTTAGCTTGATTGTAAGGTAAAATTGTCTTTTCTTTTTTTTTTTTTTTGCTATGTATTGTTCATTGAATAAAGTGATGGGTGTTCATAATAGTGTTCATATTTCTTAGAAGGAGATGCTAGCAAAAAGAAGGGAAAGGAAGCTATCCAAGAGTGAAGGAAAGATGGAGCTTAAAAAGGTATAGGAACTTGTATGGTTGTGTGTATATGTGCTTGAGTTTTTGGACATGAGATATGTCTTTACTGCTATTATTATATGTTTTAAGTGTTGATCTTAAGCTTGGAAGTGGGTTAGAAGTGAAATAGGCAAGTTTTGTTGAAAGATACAAAATATGTGTTAAAACTCAATGGACTAGTCTGTACTCTTTTAGTCATATCTTGAGTTATATTTATCCAAATGGAAAATTTCAATTGGTATAGAAACTAGACACATATATCTTGATTTTGTTATAAGAAATCGAGAACTAATTTTCACTGCATGATAGTGAAAATTTGTGTTGAAATATGGTTATGGCTGTTATCCCATTTTTATGAGCAATTTGTAGTTTTCTTTGGATATATTAAGATTTATAGGTCCTATTGAGATTATTTTTGGTGTTTTGGAAACTAGAAACATAGGCCTACAACTTTGTAGAAGGGCATATTGGTTGGAAATGTTATTTTACAGGTCAGAATTTGGCTTAGAACCTGGAACTGGAAATTTGCCATTGGGCAGATTAGGGCATCACGATTACTAGGTTTTTGGTAGTAACCTTGAGCCACCCCAGTTTTTAGTCCAGAACCAAAATCCATCCTAGTTTATGGTTACTATGAATTTTATAGTAACTGTGACCCATTCCTGTAGCTTTACTTCACGGTTACTCTCTAAGGGCTAGTAACCGTGAGGTAGTTAGCCTTCAATCCAAAACTGAAAAGCAACCTATGTCACAGTTACTATGAATTTTGGGTATTTATATGTTTGATACCTTATGGTATCCACATCACCCATTATCCACACCGACAGGAATTTAAGCAGGTAGTTTATAAAATAAATGACATGCATACATAGTTTGCAATCTTTTATTACTATGATTAAATGATCTAGTTATTTCTTCCAATAATGTACTTATTAATATTTCTTAATGAAGTAAATACATTTTATTATGTATTATTATTGTATGCTTGGCGATAACCACTATGAGTAGTTATAAACATGTTATTTTTGTTCCCCACTAAGCTTTATAGCTTAGCACGGGTGTTTATCCATGTAGGTTCGCAGGTTAGACCTATTCTTCAAGGACAAAGCCAACAATCTCAGAAGCCAACATCAGATTAGGAAAAATCATTTTGATGTATGAGATTCATTTTGGTACCTTTTTGTTATGTATCTTGTATTATAATCATGTGAATATCAAGTTTTGTAATTAATAAGCCACTAGCATTTCAATGTAATGACTTAATCTTATATGATTTGTAAAGTATATATGTATGTATATATCTATATGCATTATTAACAGATGACTCACGGGATTAATGGAATGTACTTAGTAATAGTAATTCGGATAATCTAGTATAGTCATTACACTTTGCATGTTTATATACATTTTAATATTATTTTTACCTGCTATTCTATTTGATTTGCATTTTGTTCTTCTAATATTTCTTATTCTGGTGTGTTCTCATGAATATTTTACTTTATCATTTGATTTGATTTTGTTTATATGCTAATTAATTTGCTTTTTTGCTTGTCCCTTTGAGTCATTTTTTTACACTTTTGTGGAGAATTTTAGGAGATTGGTGTACTATGGAGAGGCCCTCCTTCTAACCGTTCTTCTGCCTTTTCTCTTACCTTTTTATTACGTATAACTTTATGGCATTATTCAATTATGTTTTATGTTGATTTATTTCATGTATTTATTTATTTTAACTTTGCTTACTGTCTCAGATGTATTTATTTTTGGGGATGTAATAGGTAGTAAATAAGATTTTTAGCATGTTAATTAACTAAAAGGTCATTTAAAATGTTTTGCATTTAATTAAATGGTTTTCTTTAACAAAATGGACCAATGTCCAATTTTTAACCCAAAATTTACACAATATAATAAAAGCCTTTTTGTAAGTATCCAACAGGAAATCATTGTTCCTAAATCTAACAAATAGCTCGATTTTGTAAGTATAATTGCTTTCTATGTGGGGCTTTATGTATTGGCCATACTCAAGCAAATTTGGAGGGCACCAGTCAAAGGTTGCCATGCCTCGGTGAGCCAATCCAATTTGTATGAGTTACTTAGAATACATAATGGCCAAAAACCCATATGCCTCCGGTTTCAATTAAGAGAGGTTATACTGTCGATTTTCCATCGTGCACCATACACATCCATTATGTTTCTCATTGATCTATAGGCTAAGCCCACCTAAGAAAGGGACCGCACGACCTCCAGTGTGGGAGTAATAAGGTTGAAAGGCTCTGTTTATACTTGTATGTGGTTATGATTGATGTCTAATAAAAGCATTCATTGCATTCATGCATTATGTATATACCATTCTCATGCATTACTCATCATGCATCATTCCTAATATTTTATTCTTACATCCATCATAGCTTCATTTAGGTGGTCCAAGGGGTCAAACGATTACCTTGTTCAGAGATTAGTGTCTAAGCTACAAGGGTTAAGGCCAGAACATGTTTAGAAAGCAGCGTATAAACTACATCAGAAGAAATGAATGATGACTAGTTAAATAAGACTAGAAGAGCGGTTGATGAGGTAGCAAGGCTCACATCCTTAAGGGAAAGGTTAGCTGTATGTGTTTTGAAACCTTTAATGACACGAGACGAACTGGACCGAAGGCTAGATAGAAGGTTTTAAGAGTTTGAAGAGAGGATGATGGCCATGATTGGTGGATTGGTGGCTTCTTTAGCACCAAATACTAGAACTCAGCTTGCAACACTTGCTCGCGAGATGACAAAGCTATTGCATGTTGGGGATGCTACCACAATATATGTTATTATGCCTTAAGATCCACCAAGGAGAAAAAGGAGGTATGAGGCAAAGAATGACTATATCGAAGAGAATGATGAAAATTATGATCCTCTCGTGATGAATGTGAAAAGTACAGGTCCTAGTGCTGATGAGGTAGCCTTCAGGAAGATGGAGGAGAAGGTTCAAGCAATATTTGGGTTATTATCTGCCGAAAGAGGAATAAGCCTTAAAGACAAGCATTTAGATGGAGATGGGCCACTCCCCTAGAGGTTCAAAATGCTAGATTTTCCTAAGTTTGATGATACTTCTAATCCTTCTGCACATGTCAAGCAGTACACTTTAATCATGAAATGGACCACCTTAACTAACAAACAAAAGGTGGAGTAATTTTGTTTGAGCTTGATAGGTTTGATGATAGACTGGTATATGGATTGGACAGATGTACTAAGGAGGATTGGGATTTACTAACTAAATAGTTCCTCAAGTAGTATGATTATAGTACAAGGATAGAGGTCACCCTGAAGGATCTCAAATTGCTCCAGCAAAAGCATGACGAGTCCTTTCATGAGTATCTAACGAGGTATAGGAACCGGGTAATGGATATAAAAATAAAGCCTAATATAGCTCACCAGATTAGCTTTTTTATCCTAAACGCAAGTTCTTACCTGAGAGATGGCCTGAAAATGAAGGGACTAAAGAATTATGAGTCCCTGAAGGACATAGCCATCAAAGCTAAAGGTGAGTATTTGGCCAGAAGGGCTAATAATGAGGGTGCAAGGAGGAATTTTGGTAATAACAAGACAGCTGGGAATAATAATGAAGCAAACAGGAGTGGGAAGATAGCTGAAATGTCTGCTACAACTTCGGTAAGTCCTTATCTTTGGTATTAGATCGGCTGAGTAAGGAAGGAAAGCTAAAGCCATTGCCATCGAGGCCCGTCGAAAGTCAAGGGATGCCTCAGCATAAAGAGGATCAATATTGTGCTTACCATCAGTATATAGGGCATCTCATCAATAATAGGAGCAGAATTTAGGATCTAATAGACAGCAAATAGATTTCATATCCTAAAAAGAGAAAGAAGAAGAAGAAAAGACGGTACAATACCATGCCGTATCCAGTGTTCATGATTGGGTGTAGCCTACCTAAGTGGTATGTGATTAGAGACCTATATGGGAATGAGTACATGGCAATTACTCATTCCACCCCCAAAGTAACAAAGCCAAGTGAAGAAAATCAACCAATTTCAATGATTAATTGTTGGGATTCTCCCACTAAGAGTGAGGATGAAGGGGAAATAGTACTCGTAGATATGTGGAGTTCAGCCAGTGAAAGTGAAGAGGAGAGAAAAAAGTAAAGGTAGTTACCAGGAAGGGAAGGGTGGCTCCTAAAATTGAAAAGCAGTCAATCCTTACTGTAGTGCCTATAGAGAAAAAGACTAAGGAGAATTAGATCATAAAACATTTAAAGAAGACACAGGCCTAGATTTCCATTTAGGATTTATTGAGACAATCTTCATCGCATAGGCAAAAGTTGGTGGAGGCCTTGAGTGAGTCCACTATTGCTACTACTATTTCACCATCAATACTGTTAGATTTAGTCAAGGGAGGAACAGGAGCAAATATTGTGTATTCTAATGCTAATTTACTTGCTAAAGGTAGAAATCACAATTGTCCTCTCTACATTAAAGCTTAGGTCAATGGTAAGCACATGGCATGTGCGATGGATGACGATGGATCCTTAATCAATGTGTGTCCATTGGTTGTAATTCCTACTTTTGGGCTAAATAAGAGCATGCTGAACAAGTCTTACTTAACCATTTTTGTTTATCATAACTCCAAAAGGCAAGCTACTGGGACCTTCAAAGCTGTAGTAAAGGTGGGACCAATTGAAACCAAACCTGAGTTTATGGTGTTACCCATTCCTGCCAACATTTCGGTGCTACTTGGGAGACCATTGTTCCACAAGTTAAGGGAAGTTCTATTTATGCTACATTAAATGATTAAGATACCTCATGATGGTCAGGTGGTGAACATCAAAGCTACGAGGGAGAATCAAGTATTTGTGATGGAAATAGCTAAGTAGCCTTTCAGTGGGTTCCATGTGTCTATCATTAGTGATGAAAAAGGTGAAGACGGTTTTGCTGATAGCCTATAAGTGATTAACATACTGAAGAAGATTCACTTCCTGCTTAGAGATGGTTTGGGTAAGAATTCTCAGGGGTCATAAAATGATATTTCCACCATAGGGTAAAAAGATAGTAAATGGTTAGGTTACACTGGTTCATCTCTTAAGGGTAAAGGAAAGAAGTAGCAAAGGAGATCCCCCACATTTTCAAAAGCTTTGTGCCAGCCTTAAGGGTCTACCTTTATTGTAGAGAGAATGAACAGTAGCTAGTGAAAGGCAAGTTAGTGCCCGATTTTGAGCCATTTAATGATGCTTTCATTGGGAGTAAGGGATTATTAAGCCATTTGAGGGTTTTTGTGATAAAGAGATCTTGCATCACTCAGCCTGGGATAAGGAAGCACTTGAGGAGATTATGACTAAAAACCTGCTTGCTGTTTAGAAGAAGGGCAAAAAGAAAATGGAAGAAGAAGCTCTATCGAAGCCAAACCTAGAAGCTGGAGAGGTATCTATTGCTACTAATATTGAAGAAGATGATGCTTTCATTGACATTATTTATGTTCGAGAACTTTTTTATGAGAATAATGATTTTTTTTGTTTATATTAATAAGATGAACAATTTTGCATACTTGTGTGATGTTTCTTCTGATTTTAATATGCATAATCATGATTATAAAACGTTTATATTTGACATTAACTCAACAAATACATGTTCATTTAATCTCAAGACAAAGGAAAACCGTAAAGAAATCTTATTAGTATAAGATATAACTCCTGAGGAGAGAGAAAATTTTGAGAGAATATTGAAAATATATAAAAGAGTCTTTGCCTGGACTTATGATGACATGCTGGGAATTGATTGAGAGATAGCTGAGCATGCCATCCCAACCTACCCAAGGTATAAGCTAGTCAAGCAAAAGCATAGGAGACTTAGACCAAATTGGGCTAAAAACATCAAAGATGAAGTCAGAAAATAAATGGAGGCCAATTTTCAGGTAGAGGTCCAATACCCAACATGGCTAGAAAATATAGTCCCTATAGCAAAGAAGGATGAAAGGGTTATGAACAAAGCTTACTCTAAGGACGACTTCCATATGCCTCACATAGACATCTTGGTGGACAGTGCAGCCGCTTGTGCCATGTATAGCTTCATAGATGGGTATGCCAGGTACAATCAGATTCTAAACAAGATTGTGGATAGGATCAAGATGGCTTTCATCACTGAGTGGGATACCTATATTTATTGGGTTATACCTTTTGGACTTGAAAACAAAACTGCTAGCTACCAGAGGATGGCAACTAGGATCTTAGATGACTTGATCTACAAAGAGGTGAAAGTGTATGTGCTTGATATGATGATCAAGTTAGTTACTCGAGAAAGCCATTTTAAGGTGTTAGAATAATTCTTTCAAAGAATTGACAAGTATAAACTTTGACTCAACCCAAAAAAGTGCATATTCAGAGTTACCTCAGGTAAGCTTTTAGGACATATAGTGAGGCAGAGTGGAATAGAGATAGATCTTGACAAGGTGAAAGCTGTTAAGGAGATGCATGTACCTTAGAAGGAGAAAGAAGTTAGAGGATTTCTGGGAAGGCTTTAATACATAAGCAGGTTCATAGCCAAGTTGACCTCAGTTTGTGAATTGATTTTTAACCTGTTTAAAAAAGATTAGCTAGTGGTTTGGAACAAAGATTATCAAAAGGCATTTGATACTATTAGAGAATACCTTTTGCATCCATCGATGCTGAGGCCATCAGAGCCAAGTAAGCCTTTGATCTTATACTTAGCCATAGAGGATAGTTTAGTGGGGGCTATGATGGCTCAATAAGATGACTTGGGGATTGAGTATGTGGTTTACTATCTCAGTAAGAAGTTTCTTCCATATAAGGCTAAGTAAATAGAAGTTGAGAAGATTTTTTATTGGTCATTTGGACTTCAAAGAAGCTGAAGCATTATTTCTATTCCTATATAGTACAAGCAGTAGCTAAACAAAATTCCCTTAGGCACTTGCAGGAAACACCCTCACTCGTAGAAAAGATGGGTAGGTGGTTAATCCTCTTATAGGACTTTGACATTAAATACATCATAAGAAAAAACATTAAGGGTAGAGTTGTAGTAGAATTCCTAGCTGATCAGCCATTAGAGGGGAAAGAGGTAACTCATAAGTTTCTAGATGAGGATATTATAGCTATAACAGTACAGGGATGGCGGATGTACATTGATGAGGTTATGAATAACAAAAAAAGCCAGAGTAGGAGTAATTTTAGTAACCCCAGAAGAAGAAAAGATGCCTTTAGCCAAGAAACTGAGGTACAAGGCCATAAGTAATAAGGCAAAGTATGAAGCCTGCATCTTTGGATTAGAAACCTTGCTAGCTATGGGGGTAATGTCTACAGAAGTATTCGAAGACTCATCCTTGATAGTCTATCAAGTGAAGGGGAATGGTTAGTAAAAGAAGAGCAGTAACTATCCTACATCAAGTGTCTGAAGGCTTTAAGTAGTTAGTTTGAGGTATGCACTTTTAGGTACATGCCTAGATAAGAGAATCAACTAGTGGATGCCTTAGCTACCTTGGCATCAATATGGGATAACCCAAAAAAAGTGAGTATAAAGTCAATTTTGATTTTAAGCTCTAAAAAGCTGTACTTTGAAGGTGAGCAAATAATGGACATTGAGGTGGACGATGGGAAGCCTTGGTGTTATGACGTTCAGAATTATTTAGAAAAGTTAGTATTTCCAGAGGAGGCTACTAAAAAGGATCAAAGGATGATCCAAAGGCTGTCAACTCGGTTCATTACTATAGGAGGAGTGCTCTATGAGAGATAGCCTGATGGTATTCAACTAAGGTGCTTGAATGAGAAAGAGGCTAAGAAGGTTATAGAAGAGGTACATGTAGGGGTATATGGAGCTCATATGAATGGGTTAGCCTTAGTGAAGAAGATCATATGTCAGGGATTATTCTGGCTCATAATGTATACTAATTGTTCTAAATATGTTAAGGAATGTCAGTTGTTCCAACAATCATAAACTTAAGACAGTTGCCAGTTTCTGAGTTGTGTAACCTCACATTGCCTTGGCCATTCACTGCATGGGGCAGAGACATCATGGGTATGATCCATCCACCCTCTTTAAATGGGCACAGATTTATTATAGTTGCCATCAACAATTTCACAAAGTGGGTAAAAGCATAATCCTTTAAGAAAGTGGATGTTAGGGATATGGCTAAGTTTATTAAAAAGAATCTGATATGCAGGTGTGGCTTATTGCACCACATAATGTCAGACAATGGGTTGCAATTTTCTAGGGAAACTAAGCAGATGCTTAAGATGTATAGGGTTCAACATTATAAGTCCTCTCCCTATTAACCTCGGGCTAATGAGGCAGTCGAAGCAGTAAAGAAAAATGTCAATAGGATCCTAGCTAAGATGGTTCGAAGTTACAAAGATTGGGCTAATAAACTAGCTTTTGCATTATGGGGTTATAGAACTACATTTATAACTTCAATAGGGGCCATTCTGTTTTCTTTGGTTTATGGGATAAAAGATGTCCTATTAGTAGAGATTGAGCACCACTCTTTAAGGGTGGTTTTAAAAGTCAAATTGCCATAATATAATGGCCTAAATAGAGGTTGTTCCAGCTTAACCTACCAGATAGGGATAGGATGCGAGCTTACTATCACAACCAAATCTATAAGAAAATGTAAGCTCATTCAAATAAATAAGGGATGTTCGTTGTTCAATCAAATGTGACCTAGAATCTCAGACATTTGGGGCAAGTTTAGACCTACCTGGTAAGGACTTTTCGTGCTGAAAAAGTTATTATCCAAAGGAGCCGCTATTTTGATTGACCGTGATGGCAATGAGTTCAGAGAACCAGTACATGTTGACAGATTGAAAGGGTTTCATGGCTAAGACTCAAAAGAGAAAAAGAGCCCTACGGGTTGAAAATTGAAAAAAATGGCAGCCTTATTAAAATTAGGCACCCCATCAGGGTGAAAACCGAAAAGGCATCCTGAGCAAAAATTAGGGGCTGAGAAAAAATGATCAAGAAAATTCGAGAGGGCTGATTGATGATAAGAGTTCTTATGCTTTTAGGATTCCATTTTGAGATTAAGTAATATATGTGTCATTGCGATGTTGTTGAACAGTGATTATATATACTGAAATCATATATATATATATATATATATATCCAAAACATTATTAATATGTTCAAAAGTAGTATCTTTCTGTCACATTTTCAAAATTTAAAAAGTTCTAATATGAGACAAAACATAGTCCATGATAGTATCTAATCTAGTCTATCCGTATCACACTGCTCTCTCCCTCCAGGTACCTAAGCTGATGCAACCTTTTGTCAACCGTTGGACTCATAATCCATTTGTACACGGTGAAGGTGGTGAAGTTACTAGCACTGATCTTGGATATGATAGTCTTCGCATGGAGTCGGGCTTAGATCCTTCGATAATAACCTATCAAGAAACAATTAGAGAGCGGACCACTTCGGAATGCCAAAGGGCATCTGATGATGTCCTGATAGTAACCATGTTGGCAAGTGTAACAAGTAGCGATGTAGAAAGTGGCTCGATGTAATCCACACAGAGAGACGTATTTAGAAGGTCCATCTTGAGTCACAAAAGATATTGACAACTAAGGAGACCTAAAGCTGATATCACAATTTGCTAGGTGATCCATCCAGATAGCTCCCTTATGAGGCGAATGAAAGGCATACAACCTCTACCTAAGAATATAGTGCCTCAAAGGATAAATGCTTATGGCTCGAGGAGGAGGGTCTGCTATAAATTTTAGCTTTTTGTATAGCCACACCTAAAAAAAAGCCTTTGGAGTGAGTTAGGTTCATTTCAGGCAAAAATAAGGCAAGAAAATACGTGAAAATCCTAAAGGAGGCATTTTCCAACAAGAAAAGCTAGTGTGAAAACCCACAAAGGGCACACTACCTTTGAAATAATGATGTACTTGGAGTAATAAGGGCTTACTGATAAAGTGAGTAGCAAGATCAACATGGATAGCATCAAGGCTTATGATTGTCTCTACCAAAATCAAGGGAAATAGAGTACGACCTTTGTGCACTTCGTCCACTATGCTAAAAAGTCCATAGTCTCCAGTCAGGTCATCTAAGCATACTAATAGGCACTGGGCAAAGTAATACAACAAGGCCACACCTATTCAAAATGTGGGCACATCATTGAGATCCTTCAAAACATCAATCATTCACTCTAATAAAAAGGTCCTTCCTTGAGGTACCAAGCCTTTAGCCTAAGAAGAAAGAACATTGAAAGCTTAGGTCACCTTTATGGGATAATCATGAATAATATAAGGCAAACAAGGTTAAGTGCTAGGTTTGAATCTCATACTGATGATCTCAGCAAACTCTTCAGGCAGGGGGAAAAACTCCTAGTGTGTAAACGTAAAAACATGAACTATCGGTTCTAGTATCGGGTAGCAGAGAATATTAGGACTCTATCTAGTTTCACCTTCCTCAAGAACCTTAGGCTATGGTATGGGGTCAAAAAGGGTCTTCACAGGTTTATGGGTCATTTAGTAACCTATTCAATTTGGTCATAGTTGGGGTCGACATGATGAAAAAGTTCGAGTGGTCTAGAAGTTGGAAGTACTATAATAGAATAATAACAAATAATAAAAAAAGGGAAAAGAAAAAAATGAAATGGTGACTGTGAATTGAAAGGTAAAATAAAAGGAGAGAGAAAATACTTGAAGGAGAGCCTGCTTGAAAGAAGGGAGGTCAAAAGGCACGAAGACCAAAGAGAAAATTAAGATATTTATAAGAAAGGCATGACAGACGGTTGTCCCTTAAGAGCGACCCATGGTCTGGCCGTCTGTCACCCCTAGACTACCTTGATGTGTAAGGCCCCAATATGCAACCTAGAAGTATGTGAGTCAGTAATATGAATAGTGTCATAATGAAGTAAGAAATAGGACATAAAAGGTATTAATGTGAAAGATAGGGATAATTTGGTAATTTGGCACTTCAGTATGCACATGCACGTTTAAGAGGCATTAAATGAGGACTTAATTGAATCAATTTTTAAATGTATGGAGAAGATTTAAGAGATAAATATAAATGAGAAGTAATGTGGAATTTCTCCTAATGGCCATAAGTGGGCTAATAGAAGAGTGGCACATAAACTTCTAGAAGCAAGAAAAGTGAGATTTGTGATTCTAATTGCCAAGAGAGAATTTAGGGGTTAGAAAAGCCCAAGGTAATCTCCTTTCTTGCTCTTCTCCTTCTTTTTGTCATCAATTTCTGCAAATTGATTCATTGTACCAAATAAAGGTTGACAAGTGTGAGTTGTGGTTGTAGAAGGAGAATTTAGCAAGAAAAAAAGGAAAAAAAGGCTGTCAAGGATTGAAGAGAAGACTCTTTTGAGCATTTGAGGTATGGGAAACTCATCAACTGATTTTAAGGGTATTTGATGTGTCAATATGGTATATATATGTCTACAGATGAGTAATTGATAATTAAGTGTTGAATTGTTGACAATTTGCATGTGTGAGTTGAATTATACCCAAAATCATCTTTGTTGAGATTTTTGTCATAGGATTTGTATGACCGAGGTTTAGTTATATGACCATATCTTGGTCCCTAGAACTCTAAATGGGATTATTCTAATTAGAGAGTAAAATACACTCATAGACCTAGAATACATGTGAAGAGAATGCAATTTGGTTCTTACTCTAAGTACCTTGAATTCTGGCTTGAAGTGAGATCAAGTTTGCCTTGTCTTTTGGAGCATTACCTGGTATTTGGCAATATCTCTTGATATATAAGTCTAAATGGCTTTATTTTAATGATATAGAAATTGGAGACATAGGGTAATAAAATTTTAGAATACCATTTTGCTTGAATCTGGATGGAACTATGTCAAAAATGCAAAACAAAGTGAACCAGGGAACCCTATCCTATCACAAGTTGGCACCACTTGTGACAAGTCAGCATACTCAACCCATGTCATGAGTCAACACCACCCATGCTTAGCTAGCACAGATCCAATCCTTCATCTATTTTTAAACACTGTTCTTTTAATCCAACGTTTCCAAATGCATACTAAACATGAATGACGATAAAACGAACCTACAAACACATTATGCTATTTTAGAACTCTAATAATGTAATTGAACCTAAGTGAATGTATGATTAAAATTGATTAACACTTTGATTGAACCTATATATAGTAACGTTGTACATATATGGTATTGAAGTTATTCCAAGTATATTATGAAGAATGCGAAAAGGCGAATATACATGAAAATAATGGTATATTCTACTGAGAAACGAGTCTGTATGTATATAATTATCAATTTCCATTTTACACAAGCAATGATTTAAGTGATATGAAAAGTGAAATAATGCCTGTGTATAGTACTTGGCAGTGGATAGATAGGCATTTCTATAAGGGTAATCGTAGCTGCTAGTGTCTTGGCTCATTTGGGTCTATTGATCGTCCTCATTTGGGACCACAATCTCAACCTCATTTGGGTCTTTTGACTTGATACCTTTAAGTATCCATTAGACTAATATCTACAGGTATCCATGTGATCGATACATTTGAGTATCTATAGAACCCAATATCTATGCCTATAGAGCTTAGGCAGACATTTATTATGAAATGAGATATACAGTGAGATATTACATGATTGATTTTATGATAATGATAATTAAATATGATAGTGATTTGTATAGTAGCATAGACATCAACATCTGAATTTTGTATTGTTGAACAACAAAAGCTTGATTTCCTTGCTCGTTTAATGACTTATTATTAATTACCATTATTATTTCATTACTTACTATAAACTATTCTTCAGCTCACTTGTTATGCTTGTGTGTTGTGGTAACAACAATTATGAGTGGTTATTTGAAACTTATATTTTCCTTACTAAGCTATTTAGCTTAGCACAAGTGTTTATTTGTGTAGGTACATCTGGTAAGATTACACAGGGACAAAGCTTGTAGAGAAGGGTCAACATGAGGACAAGGCATAGAATTTTCCCAATGTAAATGAATCTTTTGTTAATGTCTTGTATAAACATCTAATTTTGTAACGGATATTCTAATGTAAATATAATGCTTTAATATAGCAATTGGTAATGTAATATTAGTAAATAGAATACATGAATGATATGCATGAAAATATGCTATGAATGTTACAAATTAATGAATGAAATGTTAACAATTACGCATGAATGATTGTGATGAGATGATGATAAGATAATAAGGCTATTTTAGTAGAGAGTGCATTACATTTTTTGGTATCAGAGCGTAGGTTTAGGCGGTTCTAGCCAATAAGAGTCTAAGAACATGGGGTATAGGTTCTTTCTTATGTTGACCTAATGTAAGTGTCCCTATTTCTTATAGGTAGTAGATTATGGAAGGATATATTGAGGCCATGGAAGAGACTATTGAAAGTAATCTACTAGTCCAATCAAATGTGGAGTCTTCAGCCTCAACCTGAGGGATGTACTTGTTGCGGTCCCTGGGGAGATATTGTTAAAGATTTTAGAAGATATGGCTTAGATACTAGAGAGAATGATTGCACCTAAAGCCCCAATTGAAGCGATTAGGAAGCATGAGGTAGAGGAGTTTTTGGGTACCACGTTAGAAGAGTCCAATAAGGAGGAGTTTTGGTTGGAAAAAGTGAAGAGAGTGTTTGATGAGGTTCAATGTCCTGTGGATCAGAGGGTAACCTGTGTTATCTCCTTACTTCAATTAGCAACATATGATTGGTGGAAATTAGTGCTCAAGCAACCATAGTTACCAACATAACTCACTTTGGAGTTCTTTGAACATGAGTTTAAATAGAGATATGTTATCGAGGCATACAAAGAAGCAAAGTTGAGGTAGTTTTTAAACTTAAAGCAAAGGGGCATATCAGTGGCCAAATATGAAAGGGAGATCAACATGTTGAGTAAGTATGTGTTAAAACCAATGTTGACAAAAAATTTTTGATGCCGGCAATTTGAGGAAAGGTTGAATGGACAGATTAAAGACTGCTTGGTAGGAGTTACTTCCTTTTAACTAATGAACTATTATCAGCTTATTTAGGTAGCTATACGGGTGGAAAAATATGAAGTAATTGAGAGAGAAAGAGAAAAGAAAAGGATTCTTTAGATGAGGCCTGTCATTAGGAAAGAGATCACATGCTACACCAGAAAATCAATCAACTAAATCAGTTAACATTCCTCTTACCCGAGGGAGATGTCAAAGACCACCTTTAGCATTTAGATCAAGTAGAGATACATCAAAAGGGCAAAGGGAAAGACAAAGACTGTAACCTGAGTGTTCCCACTGTGGAAGGAAACATTGGGGCATTTATCAAGAAATGAGATATACAGTGAAATATTACATAACTAATTTTATGATAATAATAATAATAATTAAATATGATAGTAATTTGTATAATAAGATATACATCTACATCTGAATTTTGCATTGTTAAACAACAAAAACACAATTTCTTTGCTCGTTTAATTACTTATTGTTAGTTACCATCATTATTTCATTACTTATTAGAAACTATTCTTTAGATGACGTATTATGCTTGCATGTTGTGGTAATGGCCATTGTGAGTGGTTATTTGAAAATTATATTTTCCCCACTAAGCTATTTAGGTTAGCACGAGTGTTTAACCATATAGGTACCTCTAGTAGGATTGCATAGGGACAAAGCTTGCTAGAGAAGGGTCAACATGAGAACAAGGCATAGAATTTTCCCAATGTAAATGAATATTTTGTTAATTTCTTATATAAGCATCTAATTTTGTAACGAATATTGTAATCTAAATATAATGATTTAATATAGCAACTGTAATGTAATATCAGTAAATACGAATACCTAAATGATATGTATGAAAATATGCTATGAATGTTACAAATTAATGAATGGAATGTTAACAATTAATGTTAACAAATTAATGAAAGAAAAATGCAAAGAGGTTCAAGAGACCCGTTGATAATACGAGATCCTCCAAAAGGTTTTAAATTCAGAGAATTCAAAAATTCATGAAGTACTTAAATTTATGGAGTATTTTGTGAAAAAAAAAAAAAAAAGAAAAATATAAAATAATAATAATAATAATAATCATGATGATGATGATAATGATGATATATAAGTGTAAATAATGTCAAACTGATGTAAAAATAAATAAAGGAAAAATGGAAATTAAAAAGAAAATCAAAAAATAGGAAAAAGTACCGACAAAAGTGACGTAAGTGGCAACCATCTGTCGCTTACGACAGATGCCCTACCCATCTGTCACTAGAAAATTTGAAAAATAAAACCTTTTTTCTTCCTTTCTCCTTTTTTCCCTCACAAACTGCCATTGACAGCGATTTTAAAAGTTTTTCTCTCAATTTTTCTTTTCTTTCTCTTTCATTTTTACCTCATTTTAGGAGCCGTTTGCGCTAGAATTCCCCAGGGGTTGGCACATGTACCAAGAGATTATTTATTTTGAGTTTCTTTACATTTTTTGCATATCCATTTATTTAAGCAAATGGGATCAGTCTTTAAATCTTTTTCTTTTCTTCATGTTTGTCTTATATATATATATATATATAGGTTCATTAATGATTGTGGGTTTTTTCTATTATTACTCATTCATTTTAATTATTTCCTTTGCTTAGTCTATTGTGAATTCTGTTTCCAAACTGTAAGTGCAATTAAGAATATTGGAAATATATAATAATAGATGATCCTATTTAGTTGCCAACTGAAAATGCAATGAAAATGTATAATTGATCCTGTTTTTTGATTCCTTGCTTTTACATTTCAGTTTAATTTTATAGATTGGTTTCCTATAATCAAACATATGGTATTTAGTTTTCCTTGGTTTAAGTTAACAAATTAAGCTTTAATCTAGTTAATGGGACCATAGAACTTACATACATTTCCTTTTCAATTTGAAATGCTTTTGTACATTTAAGTTGCTAATTAAAGGAAATATTAGTAAATTTTCTTAACAGACATGCATTTTGGCCATTGATGGCCTGTGTTGTTTCCTTTAAATGCTTTTTCATATAAGGGACTGGCACATTTCTAACCAAAATTTTGTGTATATCCATAAATTTAAATGTCGTGAATGATTACTAGACTGCCCATTAATGAGCTTAGGTTGTTGTAATCTATCATGTCGCGCTTAACACACATTTTGATTCAGGTTGGCTAGCACCGGTCTGAGACATTACTTAGAAGCTTAATTTTTCCATTACTTGCAATGCAAGTTAACTTTAAAAAACTAACACTTGACTTTTGCAGGATGCCATGCAGAGAGGGAAAATCCACAAGGTTGTTTTAACTTCCATATGGCTAAAGCCAGGATTATAGTATAAAACTGAAGCACACTGAAAGAGGTATAATCCAGTTGGTTGTTTTAACTTCCAATGATGAGGGAAAGAATTATGTTGTAGTGTCTTTAAGATAGACCTATTAGTCCAAAAAGTTATTTCAACTTCCAATGATGAGGGAAAGAATTATGTTGTAGTGTCTTTAAGATAGACCTACTAGTCCAAAAGGTTGTTTTAACTTCTAATAATGAGGGAAAGAAGTATGTTGTGGTGTCTTTAAGATAGACCTACTAGTCCAGAAGGTTGTTTTAACTTCCAATAATAAGGAAAAGAATTATGTTGTAATTTTTTCAAAGTATGCCTATGCATGTAGAGCAAGCTTATGAGCATATGCCATTACTAACTCCTCACAAATGCATATTTGCCATAAATTTTTATATAAGATTATCGATTCAAGAGGGCAAATGTGGTTAACACATTGACAAGCTAATGGTAACTACTCAACCAAGGGTTAACGCATTGACAAACTAACGGTAACTACCAAACGAAGAGACTCACTACCTCAAATGGTACATGTTTTAAAATAATTAATTAGAGATTTTCTACCTCAGGTATTCCTTTTTTTTCCTTTACTCTGAATTTTGGCTCACTTTGGTATTAGTGCACCAGTTTTCCAAAATTGGGGACAACTGTAGACATTGTGACCTGAGGTAGCCTAGATTAGGGTTACCTAATGATGAGGAGAAAACACATTTCTGACAAAGAGCACAAATTTTGAAACACCAATCTTGATTCCCATGTCTTAAAAATCATTTTTTGTGGGTTTTTTACTTATTTTTCCAAAAGTTTAAGAAATATTTTAGGAAAAAACCCTGATTTTGGTTCTTTAGTAGTGACGAACAGACATCTGTCATAGAGGGACGGCCATCTGTGGCTTTCCTTCCCTAGTCCAAGTCAGATTAAAGGCAATTTTGTAATTTTGGAAAATTGTGTGAGGGACGATCATCTGTCAATGATAGACGCCTGTCTATAGGGTATTTTCAAATTTTCCCATGTTTTTTAGGTTTAAAAAGATTGGATAAAGATTAGATTTGGAATATTTGATCAGCTCAGATTCTAGGGAATTCAACCTTCTTATCTTGGGAAAAAAGAGTTGGAGTCTATTTCCAACTCTTCCCTAAGTATAAAAAGGAGAAGATTAGGGGTTTTAGGGAAAGGCTCTCATTTTTAGACACTTTAGGGAGAGAAAACACCTTTTAGGAAGAGAAATTAATTATCTGTTCTAGAGGTGGTGATAAAAAACTATTCTTAAAAACTAAAACTTTTTTTTGGTTGAATATGAAGATCAAGATTGAGGTTTTGGAATGTGAATTCTAGAGTTATAGTATCTAGAAATCCTAAGGGTAATATTCTAAACGCCATCCCATTCCTATCTCTAAATATCATAACATCAACATGTAAATTAGATCTTATTTTAATCTTTTATAATTTATGTTATTTTATGCGTGTCTGTAATGTTTGTGTGATGCCATGATAAATATGATGATTATCTAGATATGTAGAATAATCTTTTAATTCCTATTTTTGCATGCTTTATTGTTGATATTTCATGGTGTTGCTTGATTTGTTTTGAGAATTTATGCATGATTAATCTGTTCCAACATTTTTTAAGAGGCCTTTTGTCTTTATGTTATAGTTTGGCATGATTTAAAGTCTTGTAAATGCATGTGTAGAGATTAGGAGTGAGTTGCTTTGTTTTAGGTCAAAAATTGCTTTTTGTGTCTATCTTTCGAGTCATAGACAAGAAGAAAGCACCACAAACGGCCGTCTATCAGCACGACAGATGAGACGTCTCAACGTCTTCTTCTCGTCGCATCCCTCACTCTTTCCTGGGGCATCCATCGATCTTCAAAGGCATACGTGGCTTTATTTTTTTGTATTTTGGTGTGTTTTAATTCCTTTATGCTAATTTATGTTATTTTTGGTGTTTAATTTCTTTTAAGCTCATTTCTATCTTTGTAAGCATGATTTTTAATTTTTTATTCATTTTTTATTTTAGTTTGATTTTTTCATGATTATTTTAAGTTAGTTCAATATTTATATTTTTTTGATATACTAATTTATTTGATTTTCTTGTGTGTTTTGTGTGAGCGAATTATTTTATGCCTTTTGGAGTTTTTGGGGAAGATGATTCTGCCTTGAGAGTCGTGTGCCATTTGGTTTCTTCTCTACCCCTCTTTTTTATTTGCATTTAGGTTGTTTTATTTATGTTTTCATATATTTATGCTTATGTTTTAATTTTTGTATTTTATTTTTAGATGTATTTGTTTCTTTAGGGTTGTAATAATTTAGTAAAAAGGGATATTTTTTGGCATGCTAATTATAAAAGTCATGTAAATATTTCTACTTAATTAACTTGTATTTTTTAATAAAAATGGACTAATGTCTAATTTTCTAGCCCAAAACCATATGATAAAAAAAGAGAGTCTGTCTTCTTCAAACTTAAAATCACTCATCTCATGTTTTATTAAAAATTAATAAGGACTCTTCATCTTTTTTGTAAATATTCATGTGGGAACCAATGTTCCCAAAACTTAACTGATCCCCCGATTTATATGTCTTTATTTCTTTTCTTCGAGATGATTTGTTTATGTAATAATTTAAGTAAATTATTTATTTTATTTATTTAAACGTTGATGTATCATATGAGAAGGGAGATAATGGACTAATAATAAAAAAAACTTAATTATAAGAAACATCTAACCAAGATGCAAAATAAGAGTGATGTCTCGAACATCATTCTTTGTTTGGGAATCAAAAAGGTTGAGAATTATTTTCCAATTTTTTGTTGGGTGGCGACTCCATGATACCTGCCTTTTTGAGCCCACTTTAGATGCCTCCATAAGTTGACCATCAATAATAGATTGGGCCTAAATCTCTCTTTATTGTGATGTGGCTAATCTATGAGATATAGTGAGTCTCGATTCGATCTTGGACCTTTAAAGCGGGCCTTTAAGAACCAACTAGGACATTCGAACGAGCTTCAGCGCACGTCACAGTATGTTCCTACATTGCTTAATCTATTCATTCATATTCTCTGTGTTGCCATGATGATTTAAAGTTGTTAAGTATGTTAGAATGGCATACTAGGCTTTATGCTCCCCCATTAATGCATGAATAGATCTTGATTTAATCCCTATAATTGTGTTTTTGTTGTTTTAATATGATTTAATTATCTTTTTTGTGTTATTCCTTAGTTTTGGCATGTTTTAGGGTTAATAGAAATGCATGGCTAGGGTTTATATATGATTTTTCATTTTTTTGCTTGAAAATTCTATATTTTTGTCTGTTCCTCGAGTGACAGATAGGAAGAAGGCCTGATAGATGGCCATCAGTCAGTGCATTTGACTGGAGGTCTCGGTGCCTTCTCCTCGTCCCATCTCTCGCCCTCCTTTAGGCCATCTATCCTTTCCCTTAGGCGTATGTGACTCATTTTAAGGTCTTTTAGGTGTATTTTTGAGTTATTTTGCATGTTTTATGTATTTTACATGTTTAAATAGATTTTAATATTATTTTTACCTGTTGTTCTGTGTGATTTGTATTTTGTTCTTTTAATATTTCTTATTCTAATGTGTTCTCATGAATATTTTACTTTATTATTTGATTTAATTTGGTTTATATGCCAATCAATTTGCATTTTAGTGTGTCCCTTTGAGTCATTATTTTTATGCTTTTGTAGAGAATTTTGGCAGATTGGCGTACTTTGGAAAGGCCAGCCTTCTAACGGTTCTTCTTATTTTTCTCTTACCTTTTTATTGCATATAATTTTATGGCATTATTCAATTATGTTCTATGGTTGATTTATTTCATGTATTTATTTATTTTTTATACTTTTCTTATTGTCTTAGATTTATTTATTTTTGGGGATGTAATAAGTAGTAAAAAAATATTTTTAGCACGTTAATTAACTAAAAGGTCATTTAAAATGTTTTGTGGTTTTCTTTAACAAAATGGACTAATGTCCAATTTTTAACCCAAAATTCACATAATATAATAAAAGCCTTTTTGTAAGTATGCAAGAGGGAATTAATGTTTCCAAATCTAATAAATAGCCCGATTTATGCATGTATTTTACTCTTGCAGTTGGACAAATTGCTAATGTAATAATTTAAGTTGTGGATTTAATTATTTATTTATTTATTGATTTCTTTACCGCTTTCTTAAATTGATTGATGTGTTTACTTATTTTCTTCACAATGCATCATGTGAGAAGGGAGGTAGTGAATTAATAACAAAAACTTAATTATAAGAAACACCTAACCGAGATGACAAGTAAGAGTGATGTCCTGAACACTGATCTCTATTTAGGCATAAAAATGTTGAGATTCATTTCTCAACGTGTTGTTGGGTGGTAACTCTATGAAACCTACCTCTTGAGCCCATATTGGATGCCTTTATGCATTGGCCATCAAAAATAAAGTGGAGCCCAAATTCTCTCTTTATAGTGAAGTTACCATTTTATGAGTTTTAGTGAGCCTCATCCGATCTTGAACCCTAAAAGTGAGCCTTCGAGAACCCAATCGAAATCGAGTGGGCCCCAACTTATGTCACACACCTAAAAAAAATATAAGAACATGAATGAAGCCCATCATGCTTCTTGCCATGTCTATTAGTGTGTGATTCCTTTTTTTCAGCTACACCATTTTGTTATGATGTGATAGTATAATATATTGTGCAATTATGCCTTCCTTTTTTAGAAATTTTGCAAATGGTCCTACTAATCATCCCTTTTTGTTATATCTTTCATAATATTCTCCACCTCTATTAGACCTTACTATTTTTATTTTCCTTTCGGATTGTTTCTCTACCTCAGCTTTATAGATTTTTAAAGCATCAAGTGTTTCACTTTTATCATGTAAAAGATAGAGATACATGTATCCAATAAAGTCAACAATAAATGAAATAAAATACTTTTTTCCATTAAGGTTGAAAATATTAAATGGACCACATATGTTTGTGTGTATGGTATCTAAATTTAAGAACTCCTTTTGGCACCTTTTATGGTTTTGTTAGTTTGCTTCCCCCTTATACATCTAAAACAAGTACCGGAATCACTAAAATTAAGAGTTCTTAATACTTCATCATTTATTAGTCTTTTGATTCTCTCTATAGAGATGTGACATAATATCTTATGCCATAGACTGTATGAGTTCTCATCATAAATATTTCTTTTCATGCCAATGTTTACACCATGCAAATTTGAGTAATTGCACTCATAAGTGGGGTCTAGTCAAAATTTATATAAACCATCAATTAACCATAACCAATAATGCTTTTATTTTTAAGCAAACTAAAATTTGAGTCCTTAAAAAGAAACTAAAATCAACTTTAGCAAGTTTAGAAACAAAAACTAAGTTTCTTAAAAAGGAAAAAACATAAAAAAGTGTTTCAAGGTCTAAATAAAACCACTTTGTAAAACTAATTGAAAAGTCCCCACAACCTCAACTTGAGAGTGCACCTTATTGCTAGAAGAAATGTATTGCTCATTTCCATTTGGTTCCTTTTCAGTTAGGGAGCCCTATGTGGTATTGATAATGTGAATTATTGATCCAGAATCTATCCACCAAGTATTAATTGGTACATCAAGCAATAAAGATTTATTACACAAAATAAATGAAAATACCTTTCTTTTCCGAGCCATTTCTTATACTTAACATGGTCCTTCTTCATATGTCCTGTCTTTTTGCAAAAGAAGCACTTCTTTGCACCTTTCTTCATTGGCACATTTCAATCGTTCTTAAAGTTTGGCACAAACTTTCCATTTTTCTTGTTCCCAATTTTGTGAGTTGTGAGATTTACACTCTTTTACTTCATGTCTTGCTTATTATGCTTGAGCTTTTTCTCTTTTTGCATACATATGGTCAAAAGTTCATTTATAGATGAATTTTCTTTATTTGTGTGTAGGATATCTTAAAAAGGCTATATTCCGTAAGCAAAGAATTAAGCACAAAATGAACAAGAAATGTATCTAAAATTTGATACTCATTGACTTGAGTTTAGCACTTATATCTCTCATTTCCTTAATGAGCTCATGCACTCCCTTAGAATTTTCAAATTTGAATCTCGTAAGTTTCTTCATGAGAGTGCTTGAAAGTGCCTTATCAGAGGTCACAAATTATTCCTCATTTACCTTAATATGATCTTTGACCTTGTCATAAAATGGAATGGATCCTTTAATGCTCTTATTGTATGATCCTTAATAAGCATTGTGCTCAACCAATTGGATCTCATCCATTGCTCATGATGAACAACTTATTGTGGCATACTTGATTCGATAAGAGTAGGTGGCTTTTCCTCCCGAGGTGCCAAATCAAGGTCCATGCACCCAAATATCAAAAGAACTTAGCCTTTCTAATAAGCAAAATTGTCACCATTAAGCATTGGAATATGAGAAGTATTATTTAACAAAGCAGAAGTTAAAATTGCAATAAACTAAGAAACACATAAATAATACTTATAACTGATAATTCTAGCCTCCTTGTGGTTAAAGGTTGCAACCATGCATGAAATTTATAACTCAAATTTTAATGAAAATAACCTTACGGTGAAACACAAATAGATATTTTATACTTATGGGCCTAAGATTATCAAGTTTGCATTTTAATCACAATATCAAAATGTGTACATGATAAATAACTACATTCTTGTAGGCCATGCAAATATTTCTCATGGATCAATACTTTATATGCTATATTTAAATAACAACAATTCTAAATCTTGAGATGTGGCTACTTCTAAGGCATTATATGATATAATATTAATCAAATCAAATTACAGATCAAACCACATCAAAAGGTCAACCTAAATTATGAGCCAATAATTAACATAACTTTTAATTAACATAATTTCCTTTAGCAAATTATTAAATGACCTTATGTTGTGTGAAACGCCCTGAATTATAATTACCTGAATAATATAGTTAGTAAATTTGATTTTTATGATGACCCGATAAAATAAAAGGGTATTAATAATTATTAAAAAAGAGAGAAAATAAAATAAATAATATGGAGGAAAAGGGGAGTTATATGTTGAATTATATTTAAATTGGGGGTTAGATAATAAACAGGAAAATGGGAGGATCAAATGGAATTTAAGAAGGCTAAAAATGAATTTTTCCAACCTCACCCAAAACTACATCATTTTGGGAGAATGGAATTAAACCTTGGCTACCTAATTTTTCCAGAAGGAAAGATACCCTCTCCTTCTCCCCTTCTTTCTTTTTTCCCTCTTTCTTTCCCCCTCCGATCACATTGTTGCCACTTCTTGCCATCGTTTCCACTTGTGTAGCCTCACCGACATTGTCTTTCTCTCCTTTCATCCTTTCCCCTGTGATAGCATCAATCTCTCTTCTTTTTCCCCTACTTCGATTCTCCATTATTTTAGCGCCTTTGCTGCAATTTTTCCTTATTTATCCATGAGGTAAACTTCAATCTTCACTTTTATTTGATGGATTATGGTAGAATTTGAGGGAAAAGTAAGAAAATGCACACTTAAGGATTTCAAAATTTAGGGAAATTGAATTAGGAGTTTTATTTATTTTTGGTTAATTGATGATTTGAGTAATTAGACATTTAAGATTGCTGTAAATTATGTATTTGTATATAAATAATTGAGAGTTTATGTTCAAATTGTGAATTTATGTAGAAAAGGAAACTGAGATGAGTGTAAACGAGAACGAGGTGGAAGGAAAGTGATGAATTGAAGCTTTTGGAGATAGAAATTGAAGAAAAATGACAACAAATTGGTATGTGTTCATGCGATTCTATTTTTGTCTAAAATTATGTATTATATAAGTAAAGGTTTGTGGTATACGGAGTAGGATTTTTAAGAATTGGTGTTAAAAATCATTATTAGAGTGTTACATGAATAATATTAGATGATTTAATTAAATTGCAAATGGTCAAATAATACATATGATGTAAGTTATAGTTTTTGAAGAAATAATTGGGATTATACAAAATTAATGTGATAAATAATTAATTAGATGTTAAATGAGTGGTATGAAGTACTTTAATTGAGCTATAAGGGTTAGATTTCAAAATTGTTATTTTTACCTACATTATGTTAATTGTTAGATCTATAATATGTATATGGTTTTGTTTAATTGGATGGATAGACATTTTATTATAAATGTGTAATTGAAGGAAGACATTAATAAAAACCAAAATTAAATTTTTAAGTCATGACTTGATCTTAAGTATGATAGAAGTGATTCTTAATAAATTTTGTTTAATTGGCTTTAATGTATGGAATTTTATCATGATTTTAAGGAAGTTGCCTATAAGCATTACCTTGAAATGCTTTGTGTGAAACTTGTGTATAGATGAGGGATTTATTTAAACTCATGGATAAGAACATAAATTAAACAACTTGCTACACCATAGTGATCACAAGAAGAAGCTATAAGATGAGACTAAATTAAATGAAGAAATGAAATATGGATTTAGTTATTATTGCCCTTGGTAAAACTAAATAGGAATTTGAGGTATGTGATAGGGTTGGCATGCCAATTAAGGGAACATAGCAGTACTATAACATTATAGATTAGACCGGACTGAATGGCTCCAAAAGCTCCATTCAAGTATATAATGCTTATTTTGAATTGTGGACTGAATGGCTTCGAGAGCTTTATCCACATATATGTGTAAATATGTATGTATGTATGTATGTATGTATGTATATGTGTGTGCATCTATATATATATATATATATATATATATATATATAATGAATAATGCTAAGAGAAATGATAATGGACCGAATGGTTTCGAGAACCTGATCCCGAATTAGATCCCACCTATCCGGCTAGAGCCAATTCCACTGGATTTTTCTTAGGGCAAATATAGAAAATAAATAATAAGTGCCTAATAAATAAATAGGGAATTCTTGATTAGAAGTAGTTAGCTAGGCATAAGTTATAAGCTAATTAAGCTTTAAATTAAACAAAACATGAGTCAATATTAAAAGTACACATGTTTAAATAATATATAATTGGTTTAATGCTTTTTATGCTTGGAAAAAATGGAAATAATTGTGTTTATAATTTGTAAAACTTTAAGCATGTGTTAATCAACTATTTTATATTGGATGGAAAAGTAGAATTGCTTGAACACCACTAAGCAAAATGCTTAGTGCTTAGTTTTGTTTTCGCACGTAGGTTTTGAAGAATTTTTTTGAAATTATTAGAAGTGGATCTACAGCAAAATCTGAGTTAATCAGTAGGAGTGGAGAGATTTTGAGGTGGAAGCACAACTCAAGTTCTTTTGCTATCTCTTAAATATTTCGTCATGTATAGCGTATAATGGCGATGTAAATTTTATGTATTATTTATGTACACTAGGATTGTAAATTGAGTTTATATTGAAGTTAGTTATGTAAATTATAATTGATTACAGGTGGAATATTAATGATGCTATGTTTTTAATGTGATTAAGATTGAATTGTGAAGTATTGGAGGATGGGTAAATTATTATGTGTTCGGAGTTTGAATTAGAGATGGATGGTAGGATAGGTTAAGATAGCAGCATATTGGAATTTTCTTACAGGAGGATTTTATAAAATTATAAGGGAAACTCTATCAAAATCTTGTTAGATAATTATTACTTGTGAAAGAAATAAGGATTTAAATAAGAAATCTTTGTTAATGGCCCAATTCAAGGAAATTAGTTCTGACTGTGACATCTAATATTCGGATCTTTTAACAAACCAGGTATAGGATGTTACATTGTGTCAAAAGACAAATAGAACATATATATCTTCAATTGTGTGTGTCTCTTATATACTTAAAAAAATTATGTAATTAATCACTATACAATTACAACATCATGTTATATTTCTAATTAACATACTCTACTATTGTCGAGACATAATGAAAACATGTAAAAGGTATCCACATATATGTTTTAATAGATCATCTCATCAATTATGAAAGTATATACACATGTAAAAGCTACAAATGGAGTAGCTAATTATAATCATCTTTTTAGCAAGAAGACAAATTAAAATATGCATTAATCCATATAGCTGCCAAGTATATATTGTAATGCACCCTAGAATTCTTCTAGGCAATATAATTCATGTCAAATCATTAAGAAAACACAAAATCTATAGTGGAAGCATACCTGAATTCATGGTTTCAATTAAAATACAAAAATCACGTGGTTAAAGATCTTCCAAATTGATAGTTAGGATGAAAAACTATCTTCTGCGGATGGGAATTCAGAAAGACGATACCCTTTACCTATAATTTGGAAACCATAACCTTTTATATGATAAAGTTTTTCTTTATTTCTAATTTAGCCCATCATAAAATTAGAAATTATAAAAGAGTATCTATACATTTAACCCATGCTTATAATATTATTATTATGGCCCACTTTAATTTTTTTTAAATTAGATCACTTTAATATTTTGGGCCAAGCCTTTCAAATGATAGTTATGACATACAATTATTATAATCTTAATATATATAATGTATTTGTCCATAAATCCTAATAATCTCCCGCTTGGACTATATATATATATATATATATATATATATATATATATATATATATATATATATATATATATATATATATATATATATATATATATATATATATATTAGCATATTGCCTTATAATTATACGTCAACTTTATGAGCTCAAAACCTGACTATCATAATCAATGACATTTCTAAACAATCTCGTCCATCAATTATGCCTATATAGAACCAAGGCGACTTTTGTTACATATATTTCATAACTAAATCCATCCTCGATCATATATATAAACACAACCAAATGACATAGAACAAGTATGGATGCATAGCATGAAAATTACATGTAATGTGATCTATACATGTCTATTTTCAACTAGTCCACTTTATAAATATAGTGAGATCAATCCATATCCAGAAACAAAGTGTGAATAACTTAAATTCTTTTCTGCAAAAAATATTGACAAACTAAAAATCGAAAATGTGTCTATAATAAGAAAGCGAGATTATAAACTCCCACTGAAATCAAATATCCTCAAAAGACATGACACCCATGTGAGCAGTATGCTTATTAAAGACCTTGGGTGGTAATCCTTTAGTAAGCGGATCTATAGTCATAGAGTTTGTGCCAATATGCTCAATAGACACTTGTCCACTTTGAATTCTTTCTTTAACATCCAAAAACTTAATATCTATATGCTTTGACTTACTTGAACTCTTATTGTTATTAGAATACAAGACTACTGACTTGTTGTCACAAAAGATCTTAAGTGGTCTTTCAATTTCATTAACAATTTGCAGCCTAGTAACAAAATTTCATAGCCATATTCATTGATTTGATACCCCATAGCATGATATGAACTCTGCTGCCATGGTAGAAGAGGCTATAAGAGATTGCTTATCACTCTTCCAAGAGATAGCTCCTCCAACAAGCAGAAAGATATAGTCTGATGTGGATTTCATGCTATCATGGCACCAAGCAAAATCCACTACAAGAAAATTGTAATTTAGCAACGAAAAATAGCAACGAAAAATGTCAATTTTCCATTGCTAATCAAAAATAGCAACAGAAATTAGCAATGGAAAATTCAGTTGCTAATTCGGCGGTTGGTATTTTTAGCAACGGAATGTTTATTCCGTTGCTAAATTTAGCAACGGAAATTAAATTTCGTTGCTAAATCTAACCACTAACATTTGGTAAATTGGTCAAAATTAGCAACCGAAATCAAATTTCGTTGCTAAATTTAGCAGCTGAATTCAAAATCCGTTGATAAATTAGCAACCGAGTTGAATTTCGTTGCTAAATTCAGCAACCAGTATAAAAAAATTTGTGACGATTTTTTCATCGCTATTCCATCACTATAGCTGTCCCCTTCCATCAGTCATCCTGTCTTTCAACATTTACTGCTCTATGCAGCACATATTCTCAAAATGCCAAATTTTCATGATGAAAAGGTGGTTAGGTATTCTAATGGTGATTGAACTTAGTACCAGCTGTCCTTATGGTAAGAAAAAGCTTCAATTTATGTGGCAACCAAACTTGTATTTTCTTGCAATGAAGTGTTTTCATCAGATTGTGATAAAAAATTAAAAAGAATAAAAACTCATTGGTAACCTATTGTGACCTTCAATTTAAGGCTACTTTTCATATAGGGAAGAGAAATTAATGATGGGTTTATCCAATTTTCTTTAACATCTACACATTGATGTATAGTTATAGTATCCTCACTTGCATGTCATATTAGATCTCCGATAAACTCTTGGCCAGAATTTAGCTGAAACAAGATAATTACCTTCAATGCAACAAAATTAAAATTCAATGTCTACATTGCAAAAACCTCAAATTTTGTGAAAACAATGAAAATTGACAATAATTTCAAGTGATGCACCCAACCAGAAGGTATCTCAACATAGGACAAGTTGTAGAATAATTTACCCAACAAGAGGCCATCTGATTCTAAGGTCAAAATATCAGTTAAAATTTTCTGCAATTTCCACATCAGAAATCATTAAAACTGTAAAGACATACCTCTGCAATAACTTCTGGAGAGGTTATAAGTACATCAAACATTACAGCTCCTCCTGCATGAAGTTCGACTGTCCTAATGTCTCTCCGCGCATCTTTGCTTCCATGGTAAACCATAGCATCGATAGATGGAGCCAAATAAAAAAACTCTTCATCCCATAAACAAAAAGCAGCCGAGCTTGTGACAATCAGAAAAGGCCAACACTCATTGGATGAAAAAGACGTAATAAATGAGATCACCTTCATAATTCGATCTTGCAGACATAATACCCACTAGTATTCATATGAAATCCCAGCTGACTTCTCTTTTGGAAAGAAATCATAAAAGAATAGATTCAACAGCCATTAAGAAAGCAACAAACAAATAGAATACCTAAAGGTTGTGAAAGAATGAATATGCATGGTAACAAGCAAAAAAACCTGCGCATTAAGTAATATGACAAGGCAGCAAAAAACAAGTTGGTATTCAGGAGAAACGAAAAATTCATCAGACAACACGAACAACAAATATTTGGCATGATATTATAGTGCACAACCAAACTATATGATTATGTATGCTTACAAGCATATGCAAATCATGCAAATATAAAGAAAAAACCGAGTTAACCTATGCACCACATCAGATTCCCACCTTTTAGTAACAGATAGTCATTAGTTTGGATCATCCTCAGGTTATCATGCATTTGTTGCAAAAATTAAATAACTGAAAATCTGGAAATCCTAAAATCAAAGCGTAACTGATTAAGCTCACCTGATCATCAATTACAATGACATTTTGCCCCTTGTACCACTTTTGACGAAGATTGTTGATAAGGTTCATATGATTATTATCTAACTCAGTTAAACCTCCAGTTGGCAACTACATTGATTTAACTGAACCTTTTTCTATCTCAAGTTCCTGCAGGCAATTTGTCATAAACCAAAAAAGAAATTTAATATTTCAAATATAAAAGCATTGTCCAGCCTTCATACATTTACAATTGAAAACAACTAAATAATTGATTAACACGTACAATAAATGGTGAGTAGCGGCAGCATCAGGTAAATAATAATAATAATAATAATAATAATAATAATAATAATAATAATAATAAGTTAAAGAAAAAGGCACCCAAACGTACATAAGCAATCAACTGAACAAAATTGCATTAAAATAGATATTTTTCTAAAGTAATCAGGCAATATATTCCATCAGCCTTCTAAAATAAATCCATCATACTTCTATATCTGTTAACAGCTTCGATGTCGGATCTTAAGGTTTATATGAATGGAAGACCTACTGACCTACCAAGATAAATACAAAATGTTACCCAACCCATCCCCTTCGGAGGGACAAAATAAAAAATAAAAAAAAGGAGGACACATGTTAGATTAGATAACTCCAGAAACCATTGAATGCCCAATGACCTTAATTTTTCCAGTGACTAAAAGCAAAACCATGTGCAAAAAAACATCCCAAAATCAATTGAATCATTGAAGATTAACCTAAACCTTAAAAAGATCTCACCTTTTTTATAGATCAAGATCGATTAAGGAAGCAACGATTGGGGGGAATGAAGCCTGGTCCGACGTCACTAACACGAGATCAATCATTTCTCAAATCACAAAAAATGAAACATGAAAAATATAAGATCGCCACAGATCTAAAACATAAACAATATATATTGAGAAATATATATAGTGAAACAAACAAATAAGGAAAAAAACTTATAAAATTATTTCTTTACCTTCTATTCGGGAGTGATTCCAACTTAGAAAGTTCCACCATTCTTCTACTTCCAGGAAAAGAGGAGACGGTGGAGGAGGTGGATGGTGGTGGTGGTTGGTGAAGAAACCCTTGACGCGATTAATGAATCCAAATCTGGTTTTGGTGGTGAGAGGGAGAATAAGAGTCGGCGGTAGGAGAGGGAAAGAAATGAAAAAATGAGAGCCTAGGGTTTTTAATTGGGTATTTATACTCGATGGCAAATATGTAAATATTTAGAATAAATTTAGCAACGGAATCATTATTCCGTTGCTATTTTTGATTCGGTTGCTATTTAGCAACGGAATATTAATTCGGTTACTATTTTAGCAACCGAAACAAAATTCCGTTGCTAAATAGCAACCGAATATCTTTCGATTGCTATTTTTCTTTCAAAGTGAAATTTAGCAACGGAATTATATTTTCGTTGCTAATTTAGCAACCGAATTATAATTTCGTTGCTAATTTAGCAACCGAATTATAATTTTGTTGCTATTTAGCAACGAAATTCTATTTCTGTTGCTAAATAGCAACGGAATCATATTTCGGTTGCTAAATTAGCAACGAAAATTAAATTTCGTTGCTATTTTTCGTCCCGCCATTTGTTGCCGCCTTAATTAGTAACGGAATAAAAATTCCGTTGCTAATTTTCATTGCTAAATAATGGCGCCAGAAATTCCCTCCACTTTTAGCAACTGAAGGTAACCAAATATTTTTCCGTTGCTAATTTTATAAAGTTCAACCAATTTTAGCAACTGAAAATATTTTTTGTTGCTAAATAGCAATAGAATAATGTTTCCGTTGCTAAATTAGCAACGGAATATATTTCGTTGCTATTTTTCCGTTGCTATTTCAGGATTTTCTTGTAGTGATCGAAATTTGAATACCCAATGATATCTAATTTACCCGATCTCCTATAAGTGAGAATGAAATGTTTTGTTTTTTAAAGATATCACATGACTCGTTTGGCTGCTTTCCAATGATCCGTTCTTGGATTGCTTAAATATCTTCCTAACACTCCAACTATGTATGCAATATCCGAATGTGTACAAACTTGAGCATACATTAGACTTCCTACTGCTGATACATAAGGAATCTTTTGCATTTCTGTTTTCTCAAAAGCATTTTTGGGACACTATTAAATACTAAACTTATCTCCTTTAGCTACAGGGGTGTGTCCTGGTTTACAATCTTGCATGCCATATCTCTTAAGTATCTTTTCAATATAAGCCTTTTGTGATAATCTAAGAGTACCTCGAGAGTGATCTCGATGTATTTGGATCCCTAATCAAAATTTGCATCTCTAAGATCTTTCATCTCAAAGTTCATAGATATAAATCTCTTGGTTTCATGTCGTTTCTGGCAAGTAATATGTCATCGACATATAAAACAATAAAAATATGATTACTCCCACTAAATTTGTGATATATACAATCATCAACCAAATTCATCTCAAAACATAAAAGATAATAATTTGGTAAAATTTGTAATACCACTGACGAGACACTTGCTCAAACCCATAGATGGATTTCTTTAATTTGCAAACCATTGACTTTGTATCTTCTGATACATAGTTTTTTGGTTGCACCATATAAATTATTTCACCAATGTCACCATTGAGAAAAGCTGTCTTGACATCCATCTGATGTAGCTCAAGATCAAAATGTGCTACTAATGCCATTATAATCCTAAAAGAGTCTTTCGATGAAACTGGGGAGAAAGTCTCTTTATAATCAATGCATTCTTTCTGTGTAAAGCCTTTAGCGACAAGACGCCCTTTATACCTCTCCACATTGCCCTTTGGATCCCTTTTGGTTTTAAAAATCCATTTACAACCAATGGGTTTAACACCTATAGGTAATGGGACAAGATCCCATACATCATTGTCTTTCATAGACTTAATCTCTTCATTCATGGTATCTATCCACTTTTGAGAGTTAGAACTTTCCATTGCTTAATGAAAATTGATTGGATCATTTTCCATCACTCCAATGTCAATATCATGTTCCTGGAGAAACACAACATAATCATCTGAAATTGCATTTCTTCTTTTTCTAGTGGATTTTCTTAATGGCAATGGTTCTTGAGGCTGTAGAGTTTGTTCTTTAAGAATATTTTCTTGAGATTGAATGGGAGGATCAATGACATTGTCTTGTTCTAGAATTGCATCATGAACAATGTCTGGTATAATAACCTATTCTTGATCATTGTCCATAGCAATTAAAGGAATATCAACATATTCCACTTCAAAGACAAAGTCCTTAACTCTTTCTCCCCCTGCAAACTTAACATCCTCAAAGAACCGAGCATTACCTATCTCAAAAATAGACTTAGTTGTGGGAGCATAAAATTTGTAACCCTTGGATCGTTCAGAGTATCCAATAAAATAACAACTAATAGTCCTAGAGTCCAGTTTCTTTTCATTTGGCCTATAAGGCCTTGCCTCAGGTGGACATCCCCAAATGTGAAGATGTTTTAGACTAGGTCTTTTACCTGTCTAAAGTTCATAAGGAGTTTTACCAATTGCTTTTATTGGTACCCTGTTGAATATATAAGTTGCAGTCTTTATTACTTCTTCCCAGAGTGACTTGGGTAAGGTAGAGTGACTGATCATACTTCTTACCATGTCCAAAAATGTTCTATTTCATCTTTCAGCAACACCATTCATGTTTGGTGAACCCGGCATTGTGTATTATAGTACGATATCGCTTTCCTCTAGGAATCTAAAAAATGGACCTAGACGTTGTTCACCTGAACCATCATATCTACCATAGTATTCACCACCACGGTCAGATCTAATGCTTTTAATGCCTTTATTGAGTTGATTTTTAACTTCAACTTTAAAGCTTTTAAACATGTCTAATGACTGAGATTTCTCATGAATGAGATAAAGATAGCCATATTGATTGAAATCGTCTATGAACGTTATGAAGTATGTTTGACCATTCCAAGAAGCCATATGGAATGGCCCACAAACATCTATGTGTATTAGTTATAAGACATCTGTTTTCTTATTGGCATCAAATCTTCTGACATTTGTTTGTTTCCCCTTAATACAATTCACACACATTTCAAAATCTAAAAAATCAAGGGGTTTGAGAATACCATTAGACACAAGTCTTTTAATTCTTTTTTTAAAGATATGACCTAATATCTTGTGCCATAACGAAGCTGAATTCTCAATAGTTAATTTGTGCTTTTTACATATTGAATGAACATGCAAGGATTCATTAAATGAAGCAATTGTATCAATTAAATATAGATCATCATAACCTGATAAAGAACCAGATCCAACTAAACTATAATTTTGAAAAAGATTAAATTTTCTATTTCAAAATGAACAACAATATCCAAACTTGTCCAATGCTGAAATAAAAATCAAATTTCACCTAAAAGATGGTACAATAAAAGTCTCAAACAAATCCAAATAAAAACCAATTCTTAATGTTAGAAAGTATGCCCTAGAGCCCATATAAATGGGGATGTATTTCATACGTATGAACTCATTTTATTTATGAGAAGGCAACATTCATTTATTAATTCTATGTTTAATTACATGTATTTGTTTATCTTAAATTAATAAATAAAGTCATTGGTATTATAAACACGGTGCAAAGGCAATCATGAAAGAGTTCATGATATGAGATGTCTATTGCATATAAATATGCTAATACCTAAAAATTCCTAGTCATAGTATTAACAAGATAGGACATTGTTAATACAGATAGACTAGCATATGTTATGCTTCTTGAAAGGTTCAAGCAGAGGTTCTCATAATTGTGATCATGAGAGATGATCAAAGCTAACATATGAATGCTTGTTAGAAGAATAAGTTTATGAAAGGCCTACCAAGAGAATCCTTATATGGATATTAAATCTATGTCAGTAAGGAATCTCTTCGTAGCAGTGGTGCAAATATCCTCAGACTTAAGATCACCAAAGTTATCTTAAGTAATGAGTGGTATACTTTGACTCTATAATTGCTTGCCTCCAACAGAGGATGAACATAGTTAGGAGATTGGGTATATCATGACCTACTTGAAGGTAGTTGAGTAATCGATAAAAGATTCACCATCCCAGGTTTATAAAGGAAAGTTATCTCGCATGATTCTATAATTGCCTTGTTCAAAAAATCTCCGGCCAGGGTAGGATGTCAAGGTAGATAAGGATCAATGATGGGGCATTTTTGAACAATGGTTAAATTAATAGAACATTCATTTTTAGGTTTATATGAGTTGACAGAAATCCATACTCAGACCTAAATGAGATAAGTATGGTGAAAGGAGTAGTTGCACGGTAACTATTCTATGGAATGGTATAATCAAAACCACTTGATTTTCCTGACATTTGGGTAGTCATGATACTTAGCTAGAGACCGCTCATAAATTGTATAATAATATATTATGAATATCAATTGGAGATTGATAAAATGGTTTAAAAGTGTTTAAATCATAAGAGTCATGGTTCAACGAGGATTATTGCTGAAAAGTCTCATTTTAAGTCGAACTCTTAATTACATATTATACTGCCAATATGGACAGGAATCCAATAGGTCACACACATATAGAGTAGGAAACAAATGGTAAAAATGACAAAGATAATAATATTTGATATTATTATGGGAGAAGAAAAATAAATAAGAAAATAATTAATTAAAGAGTTTAATTAATTATGCATACACAGAAAAGTTCATGAAACTTTTTGGAAATATTCTAAAATGATAGACCTAATTGAAATATTGTATTTAATTATTAAATATTATTAGATTATAATTTTTATAGGGCTGAAATAATATTAATAGGTCCATTGGAGAAATAACTACTGGCCCAAAAAATTAGTTTCTACGCAAAAGCCCTCTAGAGAAAGGTTTCTGCACAGAACCTAGATAAAAGGCTTTAGAGGCCTAATTTTCGGACTAAACTAAATTAAATATGTTTCATAATAGTTATGAAGGCTACATATTTAATTTGTTTGGATTTGAAATTGATTTGGGTAATTAAATCTAAATGTGTGCACAAAGATCCATTTTTGTGGGTTAAGTGTAAGATCTTTTATGAAAGGGTCTAGATTGGATTTTAATTAGGCTCAAATTAATTAGTTATATTCTGACAACCCATTTAGTATTTCTTCAAAAGTTTGAAAGGCCAAATCCCATTAAAAGTAGGCTTTTAAATTTAAAAGGCCCAAACCCATTAAAAGTGATCTATAAAAGCCTAACACATGTGGGATTAGGTAAGATAAGTTTTATCTTTATCTATTTCTCCATCCCTATCCATATTTCCTTGCTAGCTTCAAGGAAATTTCGTGGTCCTTATTTTTTCCATCAGATTTGGTTCATTTAGATCCTTTCTAGTGTGGATTACTATTGGAGGTGTTCTATTTTGGACACTGTAGTTTGCGACAACCTAGTGAGAAGGAAAATCAACTGCTCAACGACCCTTAAAGGTGATTTTTATTATTATCTTTAACATATTTATTGTATATTCATGTCAAGATCCTTTTATTGGTTAAAAAAATTCAAAATTTTGCTTATACATGTGATGTATTTAACCGATCAAAAAGCAACACTTAATAATAATCTAAAAGTTCCAATTGCTTCAACTTCAGCTAATTTGCCATCACCAATATAGATATATCTCTCACCATCATTAGGCTTTCGACAATTCAGGCAACCTTGTATGGACACACTAATGTGAGTTGTTGCACCTGAATCAATCCACCAAGTGTGTCTAGGTACTGAAGCCAAATTAATCTCAAAACAAACAAAGTTAAGAAGCATACCTTTCTTAGCACACCAAGAGTGATAGTTGGTACATTGCTTCTTCTAGTGTCCTGGAGCTCTACAAAAGAAACAACCATCTTTAGTTTGTTCTTTATGTTGTTTCTTATGTGGTGTTGTTACAACAACTTCCTTATTCTTTCTTTTCTTATTCTCCTTTTTCTTATCCTTTAAGGTGGAGACCAAATGAACACTTGGTATCTTTTCTTGCTTTAATCTATCTTCTTCCTGAACACAGTGAAAGATGAGCTCATTAAAGGTCCATGAGTCCCTTTGACAGTTATAACTCACCTTAATTTGACCAAATTATGTAGGAAGAGAGATCAGAACCAAATGCACTAACAAGTCTTCAAATAAATCCAACTTGAGTGCCCTTAAACTTGAAGCAAGGTTAGACATTTTCATAATGTATTCCCTCCCTTATGTTTCCTTTGCTTGTATACCTCATAGAGATGAGTTTTGCTAAGATTGTACTTGTTTCAGCCTTTTTATTCTTAGCAAATCTCTTCTCAAGGTTCTCAAGGAAACCCTTAGTTATATCCACTTGATCGAACATTGTGCCCCTAAAAGCTTCAGGAATGGCACATTTAATGACCATAAGACTTATGCAATTAGACATTTCCCACTTTTTCATCTCCCTCTTTTCCTCAGAGGTACTCTCATTAGTAAGATTAGCAGGGTTAGGTTCCCTTAGTGCAAAGTCTAGGTCCATGACTCCAAGAGTGATCAGTACACTCTCTTGCCATGCCTTAAAATTCGTTTAGGTCAGCATAGGAATGGAGTTGATACTAGCAGTAATATTAGTAGCAGGAGCAGAAACTGAATATAAAACAAAACATATAAAACAAACTCACATAAGTACCAAAATTGAATAATAAATTTAAAATACAGTTAAACCCCATATCAAAACATCTGACACTCCATTAATGTTTTATCTTTGGACAGAAAATTAACTTGTAAGTGATATCTTGGTGTAGCAATTGAACACAAACAATAAAATAACATGCCAAATAATAATTCTTTCTTTGGGCTAATTTATTATTCACATGTAAAATCAAATAATTATTACATGTTAATTGCCACAAATGTATATGTAATTATGTTAAACATCAATTTTTCTTTGGGCCAATCAATATTTATGTAATTACAAACACATAACCAATTATATATTTTGAAATAAATTAATTTATTTTCATAGAGGTCACTTTGCCAATATATTGGTTCAATTAATCTATCTCAACATATATATATATATATATAGCCAAACTGTAATTTAAATTTAAATTCCACAAAATTGAAAATAAAATTAAGAATAAAATGTTTTAATATCAAGTTGTTTATACACTAAATCTATTTCATACAAAAGCCATGAAATTGAAAAAGAAGACAAAAGATGGATGGAACCCATTAGTCTCGTAAGCAATCGATGGCAAATATTATATTTATGCTAAAAGTACATATAAAAGCCATGATACAAAACCCAGCCAAACCAATTGTTCCCAATATATATATATATATATATATAACAGGATAGAAAACCTAAAGCCACAAAACGCCAAAACAAAGAGAAAACCAATAAAATCACATTATAAATATTGCCGTAAAAGGGAATCCATGAATACTTGAATTCATGGTTGCCGCAAAACATAAAGTGGAATTTAAAAAAAAAAAAAAAATTGTGCCAAAAAACTCAAAGCCACATAGCGACAAAACCATAAATTCAACCATAAAGCATAAAGACATAAAGCTAAACAAACGATTTAGCCAAAATAATAAAGAAATATTGCCGAAGAGGATTTAATCAATTGTCGAAAAAGGATTGATCAAAGCCGCGATAATATAGACCTTAATGAAATCGACACTAAATTCATGAAAATTTTAATCAATTTTTAATGATTCAATATAAAATTGATTCTGATATTAAATATGATGTATTCTAAAATTTTTTTAGACAATATAATTTATGTCAAATCATTAAAAAAATATAAAATTTATAATGAAAACGTACCTAAATTCATGATTTCAATTGAAAGACATAAATTATGTGGTTAAACAAACGATTTAACCAAAATAATAAAGAAATATTGTCGAAGAGGATTTAATCAATTGTCAAAAAAGGATTGATCAAAGCAGCGATAATATAGACCTTAATGAAATCGACACTGAATTCATGAAAATTTTAATCAATTTTTAATGATTCAATATGAAATTGACTCTGATATTAAATATGATGCACTCTAAAATTCTTTTAGGCAATATAATTCATGTCAAATCATTAAGAAAATATAAAATCTACAGTAAAAGCATACCAAAATTCATGATTTCAATTGAAAGACATAAATTATATGGCTAAAGATCTTTCAAATTGATAAATATGATGAAAAGTTGTCTTTTGTAGATGAAAATTCAGAAAAATGATATCATTTACCTATAATTTGGGGACCATAACTTTTTTATATGATAAAATTTTTCTTTATTTCTAATTTAGCCCATCATAAAATTAAAAATTATAAAAGAGTATCTATACATTTAACCCATACTTATAATATTATTATTATTGTCCACTTTAATTTTTTTTTTAAATTAGATCACTTTAATATTTTAGACCAAGCCTTTTAAATAATAATTATGACATATAATTATTATAATCTTAATATATATAATGTATTTATTCATAAATCCTAACATATATCACATAAGGCCAACGGATGCATGATTTTAACAAGAAAACAAATTATTATCATTACATCTCACATATACTTTCTATAAAATCATTATTTTATTAAAACAACAAGATTTAGTGACCTAACACATGCATATAAAGACAACACACAAAACCAATTTAGTTCACATAATTGATTATTGGAAAGAATTAGAGTTGTCATGTTCAAACAGATTCAAAATTACAATGTTATAAAAATACCAAAATTATTACTCAACAATACGGCGGGAACCAGACTCTGATACCACTACTGAAAGCTTGCTTATTTTGGATCCTGATTTCTTTTGCTTAATGGCTTTTATATATATATATATATATATATATATATATATATATATATATATATATATATATATATATATATATATATATTAAAAACATTTCCTTCCCTTTATTCACCTGGACCTTTGCAAAGTGGAACCCAGTCTGGTTTAATCAGGGAGGCAAACCTTACATAATGATCAGATTCTCAACCAGTTAAAAGTTTTTCTTTGTGAGATGAATAATATTGATGCTGACAGTTTTCTTGCCCTAAGTGACGGAGTTAGGACCTCATACTTAGGGGGGCTAAATTTTTTAAAAGTGCTGTGGACATTTCATAAAATTATTTCTACGTTCTATATAATTAAAAAAAAAAAAATTGAGTGGGGGCAAATTTTTTAAGAGTATGGGACATTTTACATAAATTATTACTATGTTTTCATGTATTAAAAATATTTGAGCAGGGGCAAATGTATGTGGCTCAACCATTGCTTGCACCTTTTGTTGCACATCTCTTGGCCCAAGGAATGAATGGCCGTCTCGGATAGTCCCAAATCCTCTAGTTCCAAAACCATCAGATTGACCTATTGGACTCATCGTTTCTGAACTATTTCTAAATGGGATCTTAATCTAGTACCAGCCACCGAAGATCAATATCAATAGATAGGTGTGTTTGTCCATTATTTTTGGAAATGTGAAAGATGAAATTGAATTTCAGATGGACAAGGCTTCAGTTCTTGGAGATGCTATAAAGAATGTGAAACAATTGCAAGAAAGAGTGAAAATACTATAAGAGGAAACAAAGAAAAAAGCAATGAAATCAGTAGTAGTTGCGAAGAAATCTCATGTTGTTCTTGGTGAGGATTATACGTCGTCTTCTGATGAAACTTTCTCCAAAGCCCATTTTTATAACAAGCCTTTACAAGAGATTGAAGCAAGAATTTGTGGAAACAATGTCCTCATCAGAATTCAACGTGAGAAAAGCAAAGGAGTTCGTGAGAAAATTATGGCTGAAATTGAAAATTTGAATCTCACTATTATCAACACCAGTGTTCTTACCTTTGGATGTTCTACTTTCGATGTTATCATTATTGCTCAAGTAATTAATTTTTAATTTTTTTATTAATTAGACGGTATAAAATCGAATTAAATCGAACAATAGACAATTTAGTTTATTTGATTTTTGTATATGGATAATGAATTGAATATGTCGACGAAGGATATTGCAATGCATCTGCACTTAGCTTTTAAATCTCATATAAAATAAAAATCTACTTAATTACTAGGAATAATTATACAATATATGTGTTTACACAAGGTCTATTTTGCTCCACTGAAAACAATACTAAAATGGTATACACGGTGGTATACCAGGTATACCATCGGCATACCATAATCCATAATTAAAATTATTTTCTGAATTTTGGTATATCGATGATATACCAAAATTTAAAATTAAAATTATCTTCTGAATTTTAATATACCGGTGGTATACCATATATCAAAATTGAAATTGTCTGTTATCTTCTAAATTTTGGTATACCGGTGATATACCATTAGGTATACCAAAATCCAGAATTAAAATTGGCTTTTTAATTTTGGTATATCGGTGGTATACCAAATATACCATCGGATATACCAAAATTTATAATTGAAATTGTCTTTTGTATTTTGGTATACCGTCGGATATACCAAAATCTAAAATTAAAATTGTCTTTTGGATTTTGGTATACCAGTGTTATACCAGGTATACCATCAAGTATGCTAAAATTCATAATTGAAATTGCCTTCTTGATTTTGATATATCGGTAGTATACCAAATATACCATCAGGTATACCAAAATTCAAAATTAAAATTGTCTGCTGAATTTTAATATACCACTGGTATATCAAGGTATACTGTCGGATATATCAAAATCTAGAATTAAAATTATTTTTTGAATTTTAATATACCAATGGTATACCTAGTATACCGGTATACCATCAGATATACTAAAATTAAAATTATCTTCTAAAATTTAAATTTTATTATTTTTTATATTTTATTGAACAAAAAATTATACAAAATACATAATTCTTGTCATTAACAACCTGAATTATTAGTACAATCTTCTATTTTTAATAGCCAATGGAGTTAGAAAACTAAATTACTTTTAGCAAATTTATTACAATTTTTTTTCATCATGCTGTGAGCATTTGCTTATGCATACTCTTTCATTGAATATCAATCAATATATATAATAAATTTCTTAATGCTGTTGCAAAATTATCTTTTTTTTTTCATAAGCTGAAATTTATTGCAATTTTAATGAAACAAAATCAAAGATTACAGCTACGTGAGACAGCTAAAACTGACAGTCCCAAACCCAGCATGAAAAAAGGCCGAAACAACAGGGAAATCGCGAAAACTACTCTTTCTAAGAACATAGCATCAAACAACCACCTCCATAAAAAGAAAAAACTGCTACAAACATTCAAGAAAACACTGAATCACTCAAGCATAACCCAGAAAATTTGACACCAGCAGAGAGATGAAAAATATCAAGCAGTAGCAAGTCTTCAGGCCACCAGAGATAAACCAAGCATCAAACAGTACCTCTTTGAGAATGAATAAAAAACTAACAGCTCCGAGAGAGCAGCAGCAACATGATTACATTTACTTCATTACAACGAACCCGTTTGAATAATTTGTATAATTGTTATACATTGGTAGACTTGCTACTAATCTTGAAAAAATTACTTAAAAGTCTAACGAGTGAGGAATTTTGAGCTGAATTTCGATACGATTTCATCCATTGGCCGTTGCTCCGAAGTTAAGAACCTGAAAGAGAAAACCCAAATCTGAAAAAGAACAACAAAATAGACATGAAATCCTATAATTCAAAACTTTTATTGAAATATTAAAAGTTGCATTATAGACTCGAAAGAAAAGAAAAATCAAAATCAATACCACAGCTCGTTGCTCAGGGATAAATCCTTGGAAGCCATTTTCTAAGTCAGCTCTAGTCTCTCGAAACACAAAACTCATGCCTGCCCAAATATCACCTTACTCCGATAATGGATAATCCACCAACACTTGAGATTACTGCAAATTTATTAAAGAATGAAAAAGACAACTAACACTGAGATACAAAAGAGAAGAACAATTCCATAGCGTTAATCAGTTCAGGATAAATAAATAAAATGAAATAACATAAATGATTAATAAGGTATGTCACTAATTAACACAAAATAAATAAATAAAATGAAAATCCGCTGATAAATTTATATCAATACAAGAAAAAGAACAAACCCTAACGCATAAAAGCAAGAAAATAAAACAAGCTAATCAAAGAAAACAATCAAATCATTTACATAAACGATCAAGGATAGAAGAATCAGATGCGAGATTATAAGTAAAAATAAGTCCACTGTTAAATGGAGAAAATTGGAGAAGTAGGAAGGAGAATTACAATTAAACGGAGAAAACGACGCCGGATCTGGATATCAAGATCAAATCTGGTTGTTACATAGTAATAAACTTTTGTTAAGTTTATCTATGAGAAAGTTGCGGAAGAAGGAAGATAAGGAAATGGATCCAATCAATGTTATTAAAACCCGACCGAATAAAGAACCGGATAGCTCAAGGATTTATGATTCGACCGATTCATTGAGATTCAACCAGGTTTTTTTATTTTCTAAAAAATATATTATTTTTTTAAATTTTATAAAAATATTATGAAAATATCACTATATAAAAAAATTAAAAATAGTTTAGAAAAATATATTTATCATCAAACATTAATAATAAGACTATATTTTCAAATCATTCAATATTTATAACAAAAATTTAAGATAAATATAGTAAAAAATTGTAATTTTTTAAATAAATTCTTCAAATATAAATTATAAAATTTTATTTTATTCATAAAAAATTCATTAAATTATTTAAATTTTAATTATTTTGTATTTATAATTTTATTTTATTTTTTTAGAAAAAATAATATTGTATGAATATTTTGGACAAAAAGTTGATTTTTCTAGATTTATCATTTAACCCGGTTTTCTTAGTTTTATCCCGGTTTTTTACGGTTTGAAACAGTATTTTCCGGTTTTCATCCATTGAACCAATCAGATCAGTAGACGGTTCGCGGTTAAACCGGTTCGACCGCCCGGTCCGGTCCGATTTTAATAACCATGGATCCAATGGGTATTTAGGGCTTAAAACAAAAAGGGATATTTTAAAAAACAACAAATTAATAAAAAGGTAATTTTAAAGTTGTATAAGGAATAACTGTATTTTTAAAAATCTGGGTAGAAAAGGGGGTAATCTATGTAAATTTCTCTAATATATTTTCATTCCATGAATATATCTCCCACTATTATTATTATTATTATTATTATTATTATTATTATTATTATTATTATTATTATTATCATCATCATCATCTTATTTTGTGTTGTCTGTGTCTCATTTACTGCTGTTAAGAGAGAATCCTCTTATCTTTGTTATGAGGCATAATGTAAACAGTGACATATACATATTGTCTATTATGTTTTGTATTTTCTATATAAGAAATGCTTATTGTATGGTTGAGGCAGAATCTAGTCCATAGACACTACCTTAGTATTAAATAAAATATGAGTTTCTAAAATCCTCATTTTTGCTTGATATCATTATTATTATCCAATTTTAAGAGCACCCATGACCTGTTATTAAGTTCAAAGCAACTGAAAAAGGTCTGCCATGGTATACGAGGACAGACCCTCTTAATAGCTTTGTTAATGCCTGTTTTGAATCGGTCCTGCCTTGCCATGAATTATTTTTCTCTCTGTTTCTATTTAGGGGATCATATGAGTTGTAAAAATCTAATGAAATTCTAATAAAATGGATTTAAGTGAATTGGATGTGATAATTTGAATGAGTTATGTTGAGTTTAAACAACCCTAATTAATGGTACTTTGCTACAATATTTACAACAAAATTACGAAGATAATTACAAAGACAAGCTCATTGGCTTCTCACTCTCGAGACAAATTATTGACCAAGCCACATTCCGCAAACACATGAATTTCTCGAGGTTGATCAATTTGCTAACACAATTATTGCAAACCTGGCGAAGAGGAAGTTCAAACACGTGAAATTGAATGCTGGCCTTTAGATCATTGGTTATTGATCTTTAACATAAACCCCTCCACATTTTTCCTTTCTAAAAAGAGCATTTATCTTTTATTTCATCAAAATATACGCCTACAGATAAAATCATGCCATCTAATGGTCCAATAAACGCCAATTGTCAATTTATCTGCGGCATTAAAACTTGCAGAGCCAGTATACCAATAAACCAATTTCCGAACACCTGGTATCCCTATTCTACTGCAAATAAGGGCTAAAATAGAACATACATCTGGAAATTCTAGCAAGATACAAATGAGACCCGCTATTAGGAGCACCTGAATTTCCAAATGAATTATTTACTTATTGTTCTTCCTTCTCTTCCTGGTCCATGTCATACTCGCTGTCATCCTCATCATCGTCGCTGTCATCCTCATCATTGACAAAAGGGCTACTTCGTGAAAATCTGCTGAGCTCTTCTCTGCCATAATCTTCACCATAAAAATCCAGCCCATATTCAATGTTCCGATGTTTAACAAGAAGCCATCGCAGAAGGCGATCCTCCTTGTTTAGGTAATGCAGCTCCTTATTCATGTTGGGCGTGGCCATCATAGTCATCTGCATTAGTTGGCCCTGAACAATAAGATGGAAATAGGAGAGCATTTCTCCAATCAAGTTATGCAAGTACTTCCAATGAAAAAAAAAAAAAAAGTTTTCAGAGTCAATAGAATGATCACGCAGCACAGGCATACTACAGAATTCTGCAGCAAAATACCTCATTAAAGTCAACTATCATGCAGTTGCATTTCACCACCAACAGACGGATACATTTCCTTCACTCAACCAAATGAACAGAGAAGATGAGAGAGAATTTTTGAGCAGCATAGTTTAGTAAGCAGTTTGAATTTCTGGAATACTTGACAAGATACTTCATTGGCAGAGGCCAAATAAAATTTTCATATTGGAAGAGCCAAGAAGCAAAGAGAAAAAGGGCAATGGCAGACCTCATGATTTGTGGAAGCTATTGGGAAGATTCTCAATTTCACTTCATTACCTCAGCAATCAATCTAGTGTGACAAAGCCGCATCAATTTCAAAATTAAGTTTCATGGGTACACATAAGGCAATGCCCCTTGGACATTCTCGCGAACAGCAAGGTTCTATCGTATTTATTTTCTGTTTTTTGTTTCTCTGTACAAAATCTCTATGGATTCCAAATCCTCGCTTGATGAGGAATAATATGAAATTTCAAGGTGAATGTAGAAACTTAGAAAAGCATATTAACAACCATAACTGATTTAACAAAAGAATCTAAAAAAGCAGACATAAAATTTTGTACAGTTTTCAATATCATATGAGAGCTGTTTAAAATTTTGCTTGGTCTTTGATACCCTATGAGAATAACTTCTAAACAACGAGTAATAAAAAAAGAGTTTGTGCATTATTCTAGAAGTTTAAGAGAGTTGCATCAAGCAAAGCATATAACAAACAGTAATTAAAACAAAAATAGCAAACAAGCCAAATGAAGTTTAACAACAACCACATTTACATAGAAAATGGTTAATCACAAGAAGGTAAAAAAGGAGGGGGGGGGGGGTGGTTTGTGAGAACTTCATTAACTTATAGCTGCTTAAGCAAAATAGATATTCACCTGAAAGTACCTCCCATCAAGCTTCTTAATTCCATAACCCAGTTGCACGGTGCCAAATGATTTTATATCAGTAAGAACACCGTTTCTGCTATAAACGTGTTTTCCTACTCGAGCTACCAAGTCCATCAATGCTTCCTTCTTCACATGAGGTTTCAACAAAAGCATGCAGTCATAAAGAGGCATTTTTCACTGTTCTGCTCCTCCACAACGGAACTTGATTACTAAACAAATTAAACATAACTCTCCATTAGATGATTTTTTCTCCTCAACAAAAAGGAACTATGATGTGAGGCTCTAGGCACACTAGTCATTGGAATGATTATCTTTAGAATTTCTCAATGCAATAATCACAAGAAGGCAATGGTTAATCTATCTTTAGAATTTCTCAATGCAATAATCACAAGAAGGCAATGGTTAATCTATTAATCAATTCAGAAGATCAGAACTTGTGACCTCATCGTGCTTGTCATAAAATCTATAAATGAATTACAATACTAAAGGAAAAACTAATCACACAATTTTTAGGTAATATTGACTGGGGAAAATTCTAAATACAACGTAAGACATTATCTATCTTACACTGCTCAAACACCAGCAATCAAGAGCTGGTATTTTTCCCTAATGACTCCATGTAGCTATATAACTTACTGCCTGGCAATATTTGAGGCAACCAGCAAGGTCAGATGCTTACTGCCCTAATAGGCTATGCTGGTTGTCAATCTATGCTCTAAATTACAAATCATTTATAAAACGGCATCTATAGTAGTTGTCTAAGCCTAATAAGCAAATTCTACAAAATTTTGTGAGATAAATAACATCTTCCAGGCAAACTTGAAAGTATGCAGAGGATCTACCTCACCAGTTGTGGTGGTATGTCACTGGAAAAATCAGCGGAAATTGGTCCAAGAGCTGCTGGAGATGAGCTACAAAATAGGCAAGGAAGAGCTGACAGAGAGTGAAGAGGCAGAGCAGCTAGGATTCGTTGAGGAAAAAAAAAATGGAAAAGTTAGGGTTCCAACGAAATGCCGCTGTTGTAAGAGCAGCCACGATTAGTTGATTGCAATTTTAACTTGTTCCATCTTTCCATTTTTAATTACAATTAATATATGAAGGTTCTAATCAATGTTTTCATAACCAGATCGAATGTTGAACTGGCATGCCAACTAGTTCATGGTTCAACTGGTTTGACCATATTCAATTGAATTTTTTTTTTAAATATAATTATTTATAAAAAATTTGAAAATATAATATGATCACGAAGATTGCAGCCGGGAAGCGTCTAAACATTGCAGGGTCTTCAATTTTTAAATTTTGGCTTTAACCTCTTCAGTTTTGTTAAATTGAAACCAACTATGCTGATAATGCAATTTGTAATTCCCAGTTATAATAACCAGAAAGAAGCTTATGTATATTTTCTATACAAATGATTTTTAGCAAGAAAAAGAAAAATCCATACAACAAAAATATGCAATGTGAAGGTAATGCCTTTTCTTACACACCTGGTTAGCTAAATTCACATCAATCAAAAGGACATAATTCTTGCCAAGCCTAATAAGTTTGCTGGTGCCAAAGCCAATGGCTAAAGAGCAAGACACATGCCTTGTATGCCTCGATTTCACCAATTTCCCAACACTGTGATGTATATTAATTATAATATTAATCTTGCTATTTACCAAATGGACCCTGTTATGCAACAGAACTGTAATCAGGTCCTAAATCTAAATAATCATTCAAAAAGTTAAACCATCCAAATATATGCCCGGATCGTCACCAAAAGCAAGGAGATAGCTCAAAACGAGCCAAGTCGATGGTCTTCAAGGAAAACTCAAGAGGGTCGGATTCCGCTTTTAACGATTTGGCAAGAATTGATCCATGATCAACATGGGCGTGTCATCTTTTATTTGCCAAGTTCTTGCTCAGGAGAGTGACTTTAAGGTGATGACGGAGCTTAATTTGCTTTCCCGAGAGTACGAGTTATTTCAGCAGCAGAGCCTGGAGGTAACGCTTGCGTATTTTGCTTTTCTTTCCATTTTTTCTTCTTCTTCTTCTTCTTCTTCTTCTTCTTCTTCTTCTTCTTCTCTTTTGACTAGTTTCTCCACTCTTCCTTTTCATAGCTAATAAAAAAGGGGCTTTGTATTAACGGCATGGCGGCTTATGCTCGAACAAAGTGGGAGGATGCTGTTCGGCAAAGGAAGGAAGCTGAGGCCACCAGCGATGCGACGAAAAAGGAAGCTGTGCTTCTAAGGTCAGAGGTAAAAGAGCTAAAGCGGGAGAAAGGTCGATTGGCCCAAGACCTCAAGTCTCGACAGAGCGAGGTGGACCACTTGAAGGGAGATGTGACGCACCTTACTGTTGACAGCACCTTGTACAAGAAGTATGAGGAGGAGGTGGACAGGCTAAGGGGCGAGTGTTCACAACTTACAAATGACTACCTCAAAGCCAACACTGACAAAGACAAGGCGCTTTCAGACAAAGATAAAGCTCTATCAGAACGCAACCTTCTCCTAGGAGAAAAGAATTTGATGGAGATAGCTTTGGCGAAAAAGGAGGCAACTTGGGCTGAAAAGATTGGTGAAAGAACTGGATGCTCAGAAGGAGGAAGTCCTTGACCAGTTGGGCGAGGCCTAAGGGACGTTACTGACTCGGTTGATTTATGCAACCAGGTAGCGGTTTCCTAAAGCTGATCTTGACTGGATGGAGGATCCAGGGGTTCTTCCCGATCCTCCTTCTAGCGATGATGAGAAGGAGGCCTCTCCGATTGGGGGGACTAAAGGGGCAGTAAAGGAAGCCCTTTTAGCATCAAAGGCGGCTGTCAATTTGCCGACTGAATCCAAGGTCATTCCTCCTCCAGCCGCAAAGCTTGAAACCCTAGCCCCTTTGCCAACGGAGCCAGAATCCATAGTTTCTCCGCCAGCAGAGCTCAAAAATAGTCAACCCACTGCTGAGACCGCTGTAAAGCCTACTACTGAGCCTATTGTCGCCATGGTAGAGATTGTAGACATAGAGACTTAGCCTTCTTATAATTATATATATATATATATATATATATATATATATATATATATATATATATATATATATATATATATATATATATATATATATATATATATATATATATATATATATATATATTACTGTATAGCAGATTTCTTCATTCTTTGTAACTTGTAAGAATTCCTCATATCTATATATATATATATAATTTTGTTTGCCTTCATTCCATAATTCTTATTTGGAGCAAGATTCGTTATAAAATTAACTAAGTAAAAAGCAACCTTCATAGAGAATGTATAAAATCAACTAAGGAGAGTATATGAGTACTTCCTGAATCATAAAAATATTGTAGTGCACGACTTTTTAGGGTCAATGATCGTTTATTCGATCTGCATGATTCGTGATAATTTGACCGCTTCAGGTGCAGTAGGTGACTTTGCAGTTTTTGGTACGACCAAGGTATTATTCGAGTAGATATAAAGATTGGCTATTTGTTGGGGAATTTGGCGATTTCGTACGTTAAGTACGAGGGAGATACAACTTATTCAACTGCCGTGTTTTGCATTTTGGGTGCAAGATAGACATTGGTGGAGATGAAATGAAGAAGTTTTCGCACCTTTGATTCAGGTATAGCGCCAAATCTAATGGACTAAATAGAGAAAGGGTTTTGCATTTCGAGATAAGCATTAAGCCTTACCTCACTGTGGGAGTTGCAATGGAGGAAAGCTTTTGCATTTTGGGCTCAGGGACGAGCTTAGTGAATAATCATCCCTGAATTTTGATCGAGATTTGAGGAGAATGGAGCAAAACAAATGACCTGCGAACAAACATCAAGACTAACAAACAGATAAATGAAATCATACCTTTTTTCGAAGATGAAGAAAAATGGAGAAAATTTTCTTTATTGAATGTAAATTTAATACACGATTATACATGGTACTTCTTGAGTACTTCAACATTCCAGCTTTTGGGAATATCCGACCCTTCAAGGGTTCTTAGTTTATAAGTACTGGAGCTTAAAACCTTGGAGATTTCATATGGGTCTTCCCAATTTGGCATCAGCTTTCCAACTCTAGCATTTCCCAAGCTTATATCTACCCTTCTGAGCACTAGATCACCCACGTTAAAGGTTCTTGCCCTTACTTTTGTGTTGTGGTATCTAGCGACTCTTTGTTAGTAGGTGGCGATTTTGGCATAAGCATCTTCTCTCATTTCTTCTAACAGGTCTAAATCTTGACATCTATCTAGGACGTTCATTCGATTGGAATAGAATTTTGTCTGATAGGATGAGAGATCGATTTCTATGGGTATCATTGCCTCGGAGCCATAAACAAGAGAGAATGGCGTTTGATGAGTGCCAGCTCTTGGAGAGGTCCTATAAGACCATAAGATGCTTTGCAGTTCTTCAGTCCAATTGCCTTTTGTCTCACCGAGTCATTTTTCAGGCCTTCCAAGAGTGTTTGATTGGAGACCTTGGTCATCCTATTGCTCTGGGGATGGGTGACAGAAGTGAACTTAAGGCCGATATTAAGGCTTTGGCAAAAGTTTTTGAAGACCAAATTATCGATCTGCTTGCCATTATCTGTAATGAAGACATTAGGTAAGCCATACCTACAAATGATGTCTTTTCAAGCGAAGTTTTTGACTTTCTCCATCGTGATTACAACCATAGGTTCTGCCTCGATCCATTTGAAGAAGTGATCAACGGCAACAAGAAGGAACTTCATTTGCCTTTTTCCTTGGAGAAAGGGCCCTAGGATGTCCAAGCCCTATTGATCGAACGGCCAGGAAACTCCAATCAGACTCTGATCCACTGTCGGCTGCCTGATAACTCTCCCATGGATTTAGCATTGCTAGCATCTTCTCACTTTTTCTTGAGCATCTTTTAGGATGTTTGGCCAGTAGTATCCAGTTTGGAGTGCCTTCCTTGCCATGGCCCTACTAGCCTCATGTGCTCCGCAAATGCCTTCATGGATCTCCCTTAGGATATAGTCTCCTTCCTCCTCCATTACGCATTTGAGCCAGAGGTGACTCAAAGCCTTTTTAAATAATTCACTGTTAATAATAGAATAACTCAGGGATTTTCAAGATACCTTTCGGGCTTCCGCCTTATCTTCAGGCAATTGCCCTATTTGCAGGTACCGCTTGATAGAGCTCATCCACGTTTTCTGAACTGGCTCAATTTTCATTATTTCTAGTTCATCTAAGGAGGAGGTTGGTTGGTCAATGATGGTTATGCTTTCTTCTACCACCCCTTGTTCGAAAGCAGACATTTTGGCAAGTCAATTAGCTGCTAAAATTTGATCTCTTGGCACCCTCTGTAGGACCCATTCGGATTCACATTCTTCTAGCATCTTAAGTGCCGCTTTGACCTTTCCCAAATATCGTATCATGTTGGATTCTCTGGCCTCGAAGGTGCCTAAAACCTAGCTCGTCACAAGCTGGGAATCACTTTTGATGACGACTGAGTCCGACCGAATGTCATAGAGCAGTCTCAGCCCTTACAGAAGCGCCTCGTACTCTGCCATGTTATTTAAAATTTTAAAGCTGAACTTTATTGTGTACCTTATAAAAATGCCTAAGGGGCCCATTATCACGATGCCTGCGCCTCTTGGGTTGTCATTCGCAGCTCCATCCACGATCATTTCCCATTTTGCAGGTTGCGGGTAACGGTTACTTCTTCACCAGCGAATTCAATGATAAAATTCGCCAAAGCTTGAGCCTTGATTGCTTTCCTAGGCTCGTACCTCATGTCCCACGATTGGAGCTTGATTGCCTATTCCACCATTTTTTGCTCCAAGTTTAGGGTCTGGAGAATTTTTCTAATCGGTTGACCCGATCAAACGACTATCGTATGTGCTTTGAAGTATTGTCTTAGCTTCTTTGTGTATATCATGAGGGCAATAATGAGTTGCTCGATCGGACCCTTTTTCAATTTTGGGTCTTTCTAAGCACTTGCCTCACATAATAAATAGGCAGTTACTGGGCTCCTTTTTCCCTAACCAGGACACTTGCAACAGCCTCACTAGAAGTTTACAAGACAAATATAAATTTTCACCTGGAAGTGGTCAACTGAGTAACGATGGATTGGTGAGAAATTTCTTTAGCTCATCGAAGGCTTGCTGGTAATCAACGTCCCAGTTGAAGGCTTCGTTCTTCCTCAATTTCTTGAAGAAGGGGGTGTATCGTTTGGCCGAGGAGGAGATGAACCAGCCAAGGGCTGTTATTCTGCCGTTTAACTTCTGAATGTCCTTCACACTACTTGGTGGCTACATCTCCAAGATTGCCTTTATTTTATCGGAGTTAGCTTTAATGTCCCTTTGGGAGACCATAAAACCCAAAAATTTACCTGAGGGCACCCCGAAAATGCATTTATCAGGATTGAGTTTCATCCGGAATTTATTCAGTGTGTTGAAGATTTTTGCCAAATCAGTAGGATATTCTTTAGGGCTTTTGCTTTTGACGATCATATCATTCACGTAAACCTCCACATGCTGCCCGATTTGATCCTTGAAAATCTTATTCATTAAGCGCTGATATATGACACCCACATTTTTCAATCTGAATGGCATGGCCTTGTAACAAAATGTGTCATCATTCATGATGAAGCTGGTCTTTTCCTTATCCAACAACCACAACATAATTTGGTGGCATCCAGCATATGCATCTAGGAGGGAATAAATGGCGTGACCTGAAGTGGCGTCCACCAATTGGTCTATGCTGGGCAGGGGGTAGCTATCTTTTGGGCATGCTTTGTTAAGGTCCGTGAAGTCAACACACATTCGCAGCTTCCTTAAATTCTTTTTTACAAAACAACATTGGCTAGCCATTCGGGGTAGTCAACCTCTCGAATTGTTCCCGTTTTTAGTAACATGTCTACCTCCTCGGAGATAAATCTCCTGCGATTAGGAGCATGCCTTCGTAACTTCTAATTGATCGGCTTGCAAGCTAAATCCACGTTGAGTTTGTGGGTGATTATGTTGGGGTCGATCTCGGTGATGTCTTTTGGCTTCCAAGCAAAGATGCCTGGTTGATCATTAATACCTGTATAACAGCCTCCTCAACCTCTGTGCTTATGCTGGTGCCAATTTGAACATCTTTGCCTTTCGCAAGCGTCCTTATCTTGACTTCTTTTGCATGATCCATTCTTAGTTCCTCCGATTGCTCAAGTCGTTCCAGACCTGGTTCCACCAACATGGCTTCTTTATGGTGCTTGATCATGGCAATATAAGCTTCCCTTGATGCCTTTTGGTCGCCTCTTAGGATAGCGACGCCTCCCCTAGTCAGGATTTTCATTACCATGTAATGGATGTTGGTGATAGCCCTAGTTTGAAATAGTAAAGGCCTACCAAAAATGGCGTTATAAGAAAAAATCATATCAATAACCATAAATGTTACCTTGTAGACGTGGGTGAGAGCTTCTTAGCTAAGTTCAAAGAACAAATCAACCGACCCTACCACCAGTACTGTGGCATTGCCCAATCCAATCAGTGGCGTGGCGTTCGGCTTGAGCTATTCAATCGGCAACCCTATTGCTCTGTAGGCTTGTAATGTAAGCATATTCACAATACTTCCATTGTCCACTGATATCCTTTTTACATCGAAATTATTAATCCACACCCTAACGACAAGGGCATCTTCATGAGGGAATATTATATCTCGTGCATCCTCACAGGATATGGTGACTGGGGCTGGCTGTTCGGATGTATGAGAGACATAGATGCCCTTACCCTTTCTTTTTCTAGAGAGGGCTTCTCCATAGGATGACCCACCAGTGATCATATTTATAACACCGGCATATGGTCGGCGTGGGTCTGCATTCTTTGGCTTTCTTCTCTCATCATCATTGTCGTCATCTTCAGAATCATCTTTCTTATGGCTCGATTGTCTACAGGGACTTGCCCCTCGAGTTAGACCTACAAATCTCTTGAGGTATCCCTTTTACAAGAGTCGCTCAATTTCTTCCTTCAACTGATGGCATTCATCAGTTGTATGACCGACGTCCCTATGGAACTTGCAGTATTTATTATGGTTTTGGGTTCTTCTAGTCTTCTCGTCCATCTTCTTGGGCCAGTTCACCTTTTGGTGGTTCTCCTTAATCCATATCAACACTTGTGCGGGGTTGATGTTGAACGGAGTGAAAGTTCCAGCCTATTAACTAGCTCCCCGATTGGACCTTGATCGCTCCGCCTTCTTTCTTTTTCCCAAGCTTCTTGAAATAGAGGCTCTTTCAAGACTTTTTGCAATATGTTCGGACATTGAAGCTCGGTTGAATGATCATCCATCTGGGTGCTATAGCCTATCCATGACATTGCTCCTTCTGCCTCGGCTGGACCTTAGGGTGTCATCCAGCTGAATGTGTTGCCCAGCTCTTTCCATCAAGTTAGAAAAGTTGATTGGTGACCTTGTTGTAATTGACTCAAATAACGGTCTATCAGCAGTGCCATTGGCTAAGGCGGTGGATGTCATTTTCACGCTTACATTCCTCACCTCCGACATTGTGGCTTGGAATCTATCGATGTAGTCTCTAAGACTTTTATCGGTCATCTGATAGAGGTTGCACAGATCACTCACAGATTTTGGTGCTTATGTCTGTACAATGAATCGTGTAATGAACAACTCCTTTAGTTGTCGAAAAGAGGTGATTGACCTCTGCGGGAGCTCGTGGAACCATGTGAGAGCGTCTTTTCCCAGCGTGGTGAGGAATATTCTGCAAGCAATCCTTTCATCGTAGGTATATACCTGCACTTTGGTTAGATATTTTGCAAGATGAGTAACAGGGTCAGTCTTACCTGTATACCTGTCCGTTATCACATCTCACTACCTGGGAGGTAGCTCTGACTCTGTGATTTCCCTGCAAAATGGTGAGGTCGTGTTATCGCAGGTGTTGTCCTCGAACATTCCTTTTTTTGAGCCTGTCAAGCCAAACTGCTTGAACTTCTACTTGAACCATTTATCCTCCTTGCTCGTCACTGCCGAGGGAAATTCATCCCTTCACCCCTTCATACGGCTACGATTCAGGGTGCATATAAAAGAAAAATCGTCTCCTATGGACGAGGTGAGAGATCTACTGGGGATATATAGGGAATCTCTACTTGAGGACATTGTGCCTTTTCCCTTGTCATATCTGCCTAGGGTTCTGGTCCTCATCCTCCTACTATCATGAGCTATTAGCTCGTTAATGAAAATCCCCTTGTTCCTTATCTTCCCGAAGTCTTCAGCCATGAAATCCATTTCATGGCTTCTTTCATGAGTTCTGGGTACTTTTCCCTTTTTTAAAGTTTGGACTATGCTTTTAGTGAAATCACTACGAATGGCGCGCATGTCCCTGATGGTAATAGGGGTATCTTTCGGTTGCTGCATGACTACATCTTTGAATTTTGGAAGGAGGTTACCCCCAATAGGAGATCTGGAAGACCCCTCTCTTCTTTCTAAAGGCCTAAATCTGCCCTGACTGTGGTGATTATACTCTCCCAGAGTTTTGTGTTCATTAGATCTCGAACCTGCCATTTTCTCTTAACGAAAGCACCAAATGATAAAGCCTAAAATGTCTTTATCTTGTAAGAAATAGAGTTGGTAGTTGAAGGGCCAGTCGGATGGATGGACCTGCAAGAAGGAGTGCCCGATCGAACCCAGGTGTTAGCACTTCAAAGCTTAAGTTAGTAGCTTTTAGAGAAAGAATACTTAGAGAGAGAGTCTCAGATGTTCAATACCTGGAGCCATGGTATTTTAGGCTATTTATAGGAGTTCTTTGGAAGGGTACTCAAGTATCTTGAAGAGTGATAACTGGCAATTGGAGCAGGTGAGCAGCGATGTGATAGGGAGAAGTTGGAGAGTATGGGTGTTGGCTTGTGTCAGTGGGCTTACAGGACGTGTTGTCCCATCAGTCCGATCGAACATCACGTCTTCCTGTTTTGACTTCTAGCTCATGTCTTGTCCTTTTGCCATTGGGCTTGGGCCATGTCAAACGTTGTTGGGCCAATCCTGACTGAGCCTTTGGAGATGTATTTTCCATAGTTATCATTTAGTGGTAGATATCCAACTAATATATTTCACATGCATGCACGCATCTATTTTTGTTATTTTACTCTTTACATATGTATAATTAAATTTTCATTTTTAACCAACTTACGCCTATTATCTTAACTCCTCTCAATTAATTTTCTCCATTTCTTATTTCCATATTATGACTTGCCTCAATAAATTTTCACTCAAGCTTAGATTTCTTAATTCCCTTATATCTACTTACATTTTTAATGCCTTATTTATTTTAATTGATTTTCTACCAAATTACTATTTTCACTCCTTTCAACTTCATTCCTATGTTTTTTTTCTTTCTATTTCAATATTATGTCACGTCTTATTTGTGACTTACAATTATTTTCTCTATTTGTCGCCGAGTTACGATCTTACTCTTGTTTTATTATTTGAGTCTCAACTACATCACTTAGATTCTTTATTTGTCATTTAATCTTACATTCACTATTTATTTTCACTATTAATCATATTGCACCTTATCCTTGCTAAAAATTCATTTCCACTTTTAATATGCTTTCCTATATCAAATTTATCATTTTGACCTTTTTATGTTTCATTAATTATTTCTGCATGCCAAACTAATTTATCATAACAGTAATCATATTTTTATTAAATTCCTAATTTTTTTCTCAAGCACTTCTCCTTATTTCTATATCAAGTTTTATCCTTAATTATGTCTTAATGCCTTTAACTTCACATTAAAGGTTACATATTTTGTCTACTAAATCAATTCATTCTTATTTTCGTTGTCACATGTGATTTTATCAAATTTAAGTTGCTGTCTTTTTCATTTCTATTTATCCCTACTAAAATTTTTTTCTTTTTCCATCTTTGTCTTAAAGGTCATTATCTTTGTTAAATTGTAACTTAGTCACATGAAGTTTCCATTCCGTCCATAACTTTTATTTAGTTCCCAAATTTATATTTCAATATTAATTCTTATCCTTATTTCACAAAATACTCCATTTTATTTCTGATTTACAATTAGACCTCTAGTTCTCTCATTTAAAAACCAATTTATCATTTTGTCCTTCAATTTATTATTTTATTCTTAAATTACTATTTATTTTTATTATACTAATAAATTTCAATTTCCATTTCATAATTTAATTCTCATACACAATAAACTCACATAATACTCAATTTTCACCTTTGGTCTTTATATTTTTTTTTTATTTATATTTTTACCTTTTTAAGTACTTATGTGTGCCAATGTTCCTTTTAGTCCCTAACTTGTAATTTGCTTCCATTTTCAACCTTTATATTCCAAATTTACATTTTTAATGTCCAAATTTATCTTCTAATCCCTCTTATTACTTATTTCTATCTTTTACTCACTTATTTCACAATTTAGGTGAAAACTTTGTTTTAGTCCCTAACTTTTATTTTATTGCATTTCTCATCAGTTACTACACTAATCTTACTGTTTTGTCCTTTTTGCACTATTTATTGCATTTTCGCCCTTCAATTTGCATCTTAGTCTCTTCACATAGTGGCAACTTACCATTTGGTTCCATGTTGATTTTATTTTCATACATTTTCATTCTTTTTACCATGTTTTTGCGTTAATTCAAATTTTTGCCATTCTTATCTTATTTATTCACACAATTACCACTATCAATCACTTAACCACATTTTTCATATTATTTATTCTTCGTTTACATATTTAATATTCTTTTTCACTTATTTACATATTTGTCCTCTTTTATCAATTATTTATATAATACCACTTTTTCATTATTTTTTTTCATATTTATCTTTAAGTAACATTTATTTACATCTTTATCCATTTTTCATTAACACACACACACACACTTTTTTTTTTCATAAATTATCAATTAAATTTTCTTTTTGCCCCTAGTAAATTTTAGAGAAAACCATTGAGCTGGATATGCGGCACATTGACCCAATAGGTCCAAAATAAGTTGAGGTAACTACATGAAGGGTCAACGCCTAAACTAGCATCATACTAATTCTTTTTATTTTTCTTTTCCTAAACTTTCTCACATATTTTAAGGTGTGGATCTGCCTTGGGTCCATTTATGCGAGTTGCTATGACTCATTACCGTGGTAAATGACCCTATGGCTAGCTAATTATATCTTATATCTTTGGTTTCGTTACCAGATACTAAAGGCAAAACTATTTCCAAAATTTTCATGACATATTGATATTTTCATCATTTTTCTCATTAATTTGGTTAAAGCACGCTTGCAAATCCAAATGCCTTACTTGACCATCATCATCATCATATAGTATTTGTAATGACTATACTAAATAATCCTAATTACTGTTACTAATTACATATATCTATACAACTATTCTCGTCAATTCATTATGAATTATCAATTATCTATGCATCTATGGGCATACACACACATAATCACTATATCATTCATGTCATATTGAGAGCCATACTTTGTCATACTAGAGGATGTTATATACATAGGGTTAATAATTACATGCTTTTACATATGAATTTATCTGTAACTATTAAAAAGAAGTAAAATAAATTCATTACTTCAGTTCACTCTTCCTAAACTGATGTTGGCTGAGAAGATTGTGGGCCTTGTCCCTGACCAAACGGCCTATCCTGTGGACCTACACGGATAAACACTCGTGCTAAGCTATAAAGCTTAGTGGGGAACAACTAATATATGCATATGAACATTATTCACAAGCATGCAATTATAGAGTATATGCATAACATATTAGAAGAATGGTTAAATCAATGGATCATTTAACATAAATCATCAACTGTATACATATTCCATTTATCTTATTCATTTGCCTGCTCAATTTCCTGTGGGAGTGGATAACGGGTACTGTGGATATCAAAGGTATCAAATTTGTGAATACCCGAAGGTATTAAATTTGTAGACCCATTGGGTCAGAACTATGGTCTCATATAGAGACAACTGTGGACTCATAAGAGTCAGACTATAGCAGCTGCAACTATAACCCTATAGGCATGCCTATCTATCCACTACCAAGTCTTTAAGTGCAGGCTTAATTCCATTACTTTTCATATTATGTGAAATTGCATCAATATATATAACTATAGCATTAATGAATGCAAGATAGTTTTACTATCATATATTGCTATTCTATAATATAAAAGCAATCATATGGTAAAGAAATATCTTATACATCATCTCATTTAAGGTAATGGAGCTTACCTCATAATTGAATAGACACTTGTGAACTTTAGAAGGGTTTTCTTGTTATATATTACAATTGAGGATGACTTATAAGCTTGAAAAGAGATTAGACAAATCTATACTTTAAATGAGTCAAAAACATTTAGTTTTCAAAATATAAGGTAGGTCACGGTTACTAACAATTCTTGGTAACCATGAGACTCAACTTGCAACAAGGGTCACGGTTACCACCAATTTCCTAGTAACCGTGAGCTATGAAGCCTTTTGGTTCTGGACTAAAATCGGACTACCTCACGGTTACCAACATTTTAGTAGTGACCGTGAAGCAGGGTTTTGTACTCGGGTCACGGTTACTAGGAATTCCTTAGTAACCGTGAGATAGCATAGCTTTTCCTTCTGGACTAAAAATTCATTACCTTACGGTTACCATGATATTGTAGTAACCGTGAAGTAATGCTACGAGCATGGGTCACGGTTACTATAAAATCTTGGTAACCATGAGCCATTGCATTCCTTTAGTCCCGGACAGAAATTTTAGGCACCTCACGGTTACTATGATATTCATGGTAACCGTGAGCCTTAAACCGCCTTGAGACCGATTTCCAGTCTCAAGTTCTATGCCATTTTTAACTTGTAAAACCACATTTTCAAGCAAAATGGCCTTCAACAAAGTTGTAGGCCTATATTTATAGTTTTCAAAACATCAAAAATCATCCCAATAGGACTTGTAAATCTTTAGATATTCAATAAAAACCATAGACTGTTCATAAGGGCACATTCATGACCCTAGTCAGAATTCAACCCCGATTTTCACTATCATGCAATGAGAATCAGGTTCTGGTCTCTTCTAACAAAATCAAGGTTTACAAGTCTAGTTTCCATACCAATTGGAATTTCATCATTTGAACAACTATAGCCCAAGATATGAGCAAAAATACACAGACTAGTCAAATGATCTTTAAGATAGATTTTATACTTTTAACCAAATCATGCAAATTATCAACTCTAATCAACTTTCAAGCTTATAATCATCCACAAAACACATGAGAGAGACACTCAAGACCTCTCTCATGACAAAATACAAATCTTTCCACACATGAAAACTCTAAGTTCCCATACCTTATTTGAGCTTTCTCTTCTTCAACCTTAAAGAGTTTCTTTCCCCTTTCCTTTGCTTGCTTCTCCTTCTTCAGCCTAAAGCCAAGTAATTCTTTCTCCTTTCTTACCCTAATTCAAAGAAAACCTAGAGAGAGAGAAGATGAGAGAGAGGAGAGTGTGGAGAGGAGATGAAAATGGAGATGGACACCCTTGATGGCCGGCTCTCCCCATCCAAAATATCCCTCTCTCCTATCTTCTAATTGGCCCACATGTCCCTCACAACAAATCTTTTGCAAATGAGTCCCTCAACTTCTCTTATTTCTATTCTTACCCTAATTTTTTTACTTTAGTTTTTCAATTAGGTCCTTTCCCATGAAATTAAACTTATTTAACCATGGATAATAATAATTAATTAATGAAAATTCTTCTAGGGTACATTGAGGGGTATTACAGTATTTCATCATGCCATAACATCATATTCATTACAATTTAGCCAAAACAAATCATTTATTCCAGGTATATCATTCAATCCATGTAATGGCCCAAAATTTTAATTTTTTGTGAATAGGATTTTTCAGATTGTGAATAGTATATTGGGGTGAATAGTACCACCCAAAACCTATAAAAACATTGATTTACCATTATTAAGTATAAATTAAGAAGATTCTAGTGGCATAATTTGAGATAAAATTGAGATTATATAGGCCCTCAAACTGGAAGTGAAAATTTTACCCCGGACCGTAAAAGGGTTGAACAAAACTTTGATCAGCCCGAAAATATTTTACAGATCTCCAAAAATTATTTCATTTACTCAGATCTACTAGAACTAATCCTAATTAATATTTAAAAGTGAAAAATATTTTTTCTAACAATTTTGAATTTTTGAATTTCAAACTAGTAAATCTTACTTTTAAAGCTAGAAGTATATCGAAATGAACTCGGATTGACCTAAAATTTTAAACACACCTTAATAAATATTTTTTCATATGTTAAACCAAAATTTGGGAGAATTTGATGAAGAAAATATTAGAATCTAAAGAACAACAAAAAAATGAAGGTTATCTGATTATTTGGGGTACTGGCACCCACTTGCACCCACAACTCAAGGGAGTGACTCATCACTTACTCATAAAGGGTGTGACTCAAAATGGGTAGTAATTAAAGAGAGAATGACAAGTGGCATAATGTGGACTTTTGGATTAAATAGTGACCAATCAATCCTAGCCATCCATATGGGTATATAAATAGCTTAAAAATTAGAATTCTTTAGGGAATTCTCCTAATTTCTTCCCCTCCATTGTCGCCGCACATATACACCCACCATTTCTTGATTTTTCTTCCATTTTTTAACTTAATTTCACCAAATTTTATGTCCTAAGTAATTCTAAAGCCCCAAATCCATCTTTAGAGCTTATTTTGAGTGAAAAAACTGGACGAAATCTTGAAGAGAAGGTTTGTAGTAAAAATTCAAGTAAGTTAATTTTGTGAGATTTTGATGAGTTAAATTGATTTTTAGGTAGATTTTGATGTAGAGATTTATATTTTGAGTTTATTTTGAATTATGGATGAAGAAAATTGAGAAAAGAATCCATGGAGGAATTTGGCCAAGGTAGAATTTTAAGAGAAATCAAGTGAAATCAAAGGTAAATGGATGGAAAAGGTGAGAAATGAAGAACAAATGGAGAGAGAGCTTGGAAAAATATGTATGTGAGTACCTAAAATAATTTATTTCATATGATTTAGGTTATGTAACTTGGGGTTGTTATGTGTATAATGAGTTTTCATTCAAATTAGTGGTAGATAAGTGAAATTAAAAGTTAAAGAATGAAATTTGTGAAGTTAAGTTTGTGAAAACATGATTAGAAATGGAAGATTAGAAGTAAAATCTATTATGTAACTATAGTAATAAATGTGAAAGGATGAAATAACTTCAAATAAATTAGTAAATTGATGAATTAACATGAAGTAAATGAGAGTTAGTTGAAAAATAAATCAATATGTAATGAACCCTTAAGTGACCGAATTGTATACATTGGTATACCAAGTGATATGTTAATGTATAATGGAACAATTGGCATGAAATGAACATTAGAATAGTAAATTAACTTAGTATGAGTGATAAAATAATAATTAAGGCATAAATATTGTGTGGGTCGAATGATACATAATGATGTACAATTGTGTATTTAATGGATGTTAGTAGAATTTAAATATGTACTACTACATGAAAGTATAAACCGACCATGAGAAGATGTAAAGCATGATAATATGTGAGAAAAAATGATGGATGTATGTGGCTTGGCATGGCTGAATGGTGCTCAATGTGGAAATGGCATGTTGTAGCTTTATTTGGATGATATTTTACATGTTTGCCATGAATGAGTAAATGATAAGTATGAATTAAGCAAATGAGAATTGTGGCATAATGTGAAATGTATGAGAATTTATCTGAAAATACGACATAAGATGAACAAATACGTTTGCCTTTAGTGTACAATTAATAATCTAAGATTTTAGGATATAATGGCTAGCCATAGGAATATATGCCATGGTAGTCCTATGAGATTATTTGCATTGTCATTGTGCACATTAAATTGACAATTGAAGAGTTGGTCATGCCAAGTGGTTACCTCAACACATTCTGGAGGTAATGATCATGCCAAGTGATCACCTCTATACATTCTGGAGTAGTAGACCACGTCAAGCAGTCACTCCAGCTCATTTTAGATCATTGGAGTTCTCGTCTTGCATATCAGGTTTGGGGATTTCCACTGGCCATTATTAGGGGCAAAAATATAATTTTAGAAAAAATAAGGACTAAATGGAAATTAGGCATAAAAAGATGGCAATTATGTAAAGGAGGTTGAATAAACTAAAAAATCTAATTAAGCAATTAATAAGGGAAAAAATGTAATTATGTGAGAGATTAGGGGTAAAACGGTAAATTTACATTTATAATGTAGTTACAAGAGTTAAAATGGTAAAAAGGATAAAAATGTAATTAAGGAAAGGTTTTAAAGACCAAACTGTAATTTGCCACATGATGAAATTACAAGGTCCAAACGCAAATTAAAGTACAAAAATAAAATAAAAGTTCCAAAAAGGAGAAAAAAAGGTAAATTAGCATAGTAATTAATGAAGTATGTGCCAAAATAAAATATAGGGACTAAAATAAAATTTTTGCCCAAATTGTGAAGTCAATAAGTAAAGGATAAAATGTAAATAATAAGATAAATTAGAGAGATAATTTGAATATTGCAACAAGAAATTTTGAAAATAAGAGGGGTAAATGAAAGGAAAATTTAAAGTCAAGGACTAAAAAGGAAATAAAAAGAAGCTGATTGAAATTTAAAAAAAAAGGGTAAAAACCACAAATTAGTAAAAAATTGGCAAAAATAAGTAAAATATTAGAAGTAGTATGAAGGCAATTTAGAATTTGACTATGAAGAATTGAGAAACAGAGAATAGAAAAATTACAAAGAAGATAATCATTTGTAAAATGAATATGTATAGATAATGGCCACATTGAGATATTAGAAGAGAAGTAAGAATAATTTAATAAAATCTAAAAGAAAATGTATGACTTAAACATTTAAATGACAATAGAATTGGTTGATCAAATGAGGATGATGGGTTAAAACATAGATATTTGATATAAGATAATAAGTGTAAAATTGAAAGGCACAAATGAATACAAATATGATGATGATATATAAGAACAAATGAACACACGAAAATTATTATATAAGTTCAATTATGGATATATGGTATGAATATGAATAATTAATGTGCAACATAAAATAAAGTATAAGAAAAGCAATTGAGTATGAGATTGATAAATTATATGGTTTACATAATGATAAATTCCATCAATTTACCAATAATTCCATCTTTATTCAAGCATTTCATGCAATTTTCACTAAATACATAATTTTCAACACAATGATATATATTGGTATTTATACCCACTAACTTAAACCCATTATTTAATATTCCATTTAATCTAATTAATATTTAATTTAACATTTGATTACTTAAATTAACATTTAACTTATTATTTTTACATTTGCTCCACATTTCTACATTATGTAACTATGAATTCCTATATGGTATACATTATTTTTTCATCATCTTCTTCCATTTTTCCATCATTTAACATCATTCCTAATATTTTATTTAATTTAATTATAACTCTCATCATTCGGCCACCAAAGTACATATGTATTCCCATTTTTCTTTCTCATCTAGTTTAATTATAATTGTGTTTATTAGATATAAGTTACACATTTCTAACATATAATCTCTATAATTACATGTATAATCCTAAATTTTTATGCTTCTATAATAGATTCAATTTGAGGTTTTCATACTTAATTAGATTTTCATGTACTTAGTTCTTCTAAACCATTTGTTTCACATCTAATTTCATTTATTTAATGTTAATTAGACTTACTTTTTGTCAATTTAATTTATACATATATTTATCTACATAATCAAAACTAGTGAAATGCAATAGTTTAGGTATTCACGTACCTATTTTTCTAACCTCCCTTTTTGTCTTCTCTTCCTTTTCTCCTTTTTTCCCTTTTTCCTTGCTTTCTTTTCCTCCTCCTTTAAATCTTTCCTTTAGGCCGAGTTGTTCATAGTCAATATCTCATTATTTTATTTGAAATCTTAATGATATTTGCATGAAAATATCAATTCTAACTAATTCTACAAAAGATTCTAATTAAACACTTGGTAATTTTCTCTTTTCACAGTTCCTTAAATTCTTAAGCTCTTTTCTTATCTAATTATTCACTTATGTTAGGAAGGGTGACAGACATCAAATTCTAGGTAGAATTTTGATTGGAAACTAGGTGAAATTTTAGATTAAGTTGATGAAAAATGGTGGAAGAGATGGGAGATTAAAGGTCAACCAAGATGAATAGAAAATTAGAGAATTTGGATGAATTTTCTACACACGTTCATGGCCTTATATATTCGAAAATGGAGGGTTAAGATTGAATCAAGTGTACATTAATCCAAGGGTCCATATTAGGGCACATATCTCTTTCTTATTTATTACTACTCATCTCAGTCCCATCCCTTGGGAGTGAGTGACTATAAGTCCCACCCTATATGAGTGAGCGAGTCACCACTTGTACTCAAATACATGGCCAAAATTACATCCATATGTCATCATTTCATTAGATCTAATGTTTTTTTTATCAAATTTTCATGATGATCCAAAATATAGAAAAATATTAATTAAGGAGTGTTGAAAATTTTGGATCAATTCGAGTTTATTTCGATATATTTCTGAGGTTGGAGGTAAAATTACCGTTCCAAAATCCTAATTTTTCAAAGTCTTCCCAAAAATTCATTTTTCACTTTCAAAAATTAATTGGAATGATTTTTAGTGTTTCATTGAATTGGATTAAATTTTTTGAGATCTAGAATATTTTTTTTCTAAATTAGTCAAAGTTGGTCAACTTTTTTACGGCCCGGATAAATTTTTCACTATGTCTTTTAAAGGCCTATTTGACCTCAATTTTACCTTAAATTATACCACTGGACTCATCATAAATAGTGCTTTCCAATAGTGAAAAAATATTTTTGTGGATCCTGGATGATACTATTCATCTTGGTGGCACTATTCGCTATCTAAAAAGTACTATTCATGTAGTCGGGAGCTTTGGAACGCTGCATTTATCCCCTTACTAATAAAAAATTTGTCTTTAAAGTTTATCCGGATTAAATAGTTATGGATACCATTATTTCATTGTATCTTCTTGCTCTTATGTAACTTTCATTTATTCCTCAACAGTATGATCTCTCAAACAAATATAGTATCCTCATTGGTTTTTTTTTTATCATTAGTCAAGTATGTTCTTTTTTTATATTTCTCTTTTCTAACCAAATCTCAGAACTTTGTTTGTGGGAGTACCTTAAGAAATAATTTGCTTCCTACTTAAAATTCTACATCTTTTCTCCTTTTGGGATTGAATTTGACCTAACTAGCCTGTTTTCCATTTCCTCTGTTACTGACCTTCCTAAGCTAAACATCATTCTTTAATTCTACAGTAGAAGGGATAGGTTTACCTTACTTATCTAAAACCACCTCAATTATAAATGTCCTTCATGGCATGTATATGAAATCATTTAACCTAACTATTTAACCTCAGATCTTAAAATCGCCTAAACTTGCTTTGATACCGCTAAATGTAACACCCTATACTCGAATATTGGATTGGTTATCCAAATGTCACAACTATCATCTTGCTTGACTATATTATCAATTAATTCCCTTATCATCCATTTCAATATCAACAAACATCTTCCATATTTAATAATCATCACAATACAACTCAAATGTTATTCTTCTAAAGTATACATATAAAATCTTAAATCTCATTAAATAATATTATATATCTCTAGCCTAATTCCATTTACTTAAGTTTTATAAACTTACTCATCATATATGTATATGACATATATACATATAACAAAAGTCCCTTCTTCATCGTACGACTTCTTTAGTACCCAATGCTTGTCCTTTCATAGCTCTTGTCTATTCCTTCAAATACCTGTGCATGGTAAATAACTATGTGCTAAGCATAGAATCTTTAGTGGTGGATACCCAACTAATGCATTTTACATGCATGTACATATATATTTTTGTTATTTTACTCTTTACATATCTATAATTAAATTTTTATTTTTAATTAACATACGCCTATTATCTTAAATCCTCTTCATTAATTTTCTCTATTTCTTATTTCCATATTATTACATGCCTCAATAAATTTTCACTCAAGCTTAGATTTCTTAATTCTTTAGTATATCTTACTTACATTTTTAATACCTCATTTATTTTTATTGATTTTCTACCAAATTACTATTTTCACTTCTTTCAACTTTAAAACTCCTAATTATGTGAATAGTACTTTTTAGGCCATGAATAGTGCCATCGAGGTGAATAGTATAATATGGGACCCATGAAAATATTTCTTCACCATTAGAAAGTAATATTTATGACGAGTCTAATAATATAATTTGAGATCAAATAGGCCATCAAAAGATACAGTGAAAAATTTACTCGGATCGTAAAAAAGTTTATCAAATTTAACCCATTGAAAAAAATTGTTCTAGACCTCAAAAAATGTAATCCGATTGCACAAAACCATTAAAAATAATCCCAATGAATTTTTGAAAGTGAAAAATAAATTTTTAGAAGACTTTGAAAAATTAGAATTTTGAATCGGTAATTTTACCTCCAAGCTTAGAAATGTATTGAAACAAACTCGGATTGAATCAAAATTTTAAACACACCTTAATTAATATTTTTTTATATTTGGTACCAATATTCATGAAAATTTGATAAAGAAAACATTAGAACCAATGAAATGGAGATAAATGGATGTAATTTTGGCCATATATTTGAGTACAAGTGGTGATTCACTCACTTCGTTAGGGTGTGACTCACTCAAATGCACTCACTGCCATGGGGTGGGACTCATAATCACTCACTCTTAAGGGGTTAAAGTGAGATGAGTAGTATTGAATAAAAAAGTGATATGTGGCCTAATATGGACCATTGGATTAAAGTACACTTGATTCAATCTTAACCCTTCATTTCGGAATATATAAGGCCATGAAAGTGTGTAGAGAATTCAACCAAATTCTTTAATTTTCTACTCATCTTGGCTGACCCTTAATCTCCCATTTCGTCCACCATTTTTGATCAAATTAATATAAAATTTCACCTAATTTCCAATGAAAATTCCACTTAAAATTTGATGGTAGTCACCCTCCTTATCGTAAGTGAATAATTAAAGAAGAAAATAGCTTGGAAATTTAAAGAATTGTGAAAAGAGAAAATTATCAAGTAAGTGTTTAATTAGAATCTTTGGTAGAATTAGTTGGAATTGATAAAATTAGGTTATTTTCATGCAAACATCATTAAGATTTCATAGAAAATCATGAGATATTCACTATGAACAATTTAGCCTAAAGGAAAGATTTGAAAGAGAAGGAAAAGAAATGAAGGAAAAAGGAAAGAAAAGGAGAAAAGGAAGAGAAGACAAAAAGAAAGCTTATAAAAATAGGTGTGTGGATACCTAAATTATTGCATTTCATTAGTTTTGATTATGTAAGCTAGGGTTAATGTAGATAAATATATGTATAAATTAATTTGATGAAAAGTAAATCTAATTAATGTTAAATAAATGAAATTAAATGTGAAATAAATGTTTAGAACAACTAAGTACATGAAAATCTAATTAAGTACTAAAACCCCAAATTGAATTTATTATGGAAGTATAAGAAGTCAGGGTTATATATGTAATTATGGAGAATAAATGTTAGAAATGTGTAAATTATACCTAATAAACATAATTAGAACTAAATTAGATGAGAAAGAAAAATAGGAATGTATACGTACTTTGGTGGCCGAATGATGAGAGTTGTAATTAAAGTAAATAAAATATTAGGGATGATATTAAATGATGGAAAATGGAAGAAGATGATGAAAAATAATGTATGCCATATAAGAATCAATAGTTACATAATGTAGAAATGTGGAGAAAATGTAAAAATAATAAGTTGAATGTTAATTTAAGTAATCAAATGTTAAATTAAGTATTAATTAGATTAAATGGAAGATTATATTAATGGGTTTAAGTTAGTGGGTATAAATACTAATATATATCATTATGTTGAAAATTATGCATTTAATGAAAATTGCATGAAATGCTTGAATAAAGATGAAATTGTCGGTAAATTGATGGAATTAATCATTATGTAAACTATATAAATGGAAACAAATGTGAAATGCTTAAAAACACCAAATGGCCGAACTATATACTTAAGGAAAACTAAGTGATTTATGATGAATATTTGATAAATATACATAACTTAAATATTATTTAACTAAGAATTGAAACTAAATTTGATGAAAAGAAAATAAATGGTATGTGGTACAATGTTGGCCGAATAGTGAACATGTGTAGATTCATGAATAGTTGATGAATGATGACAAATTAAACCTTAAAATGTATAAATGAGCATGAATATGATAGTAATATATCAGAATTTAATGTCTAAAATAAATATATCATGTGGGTTGAATGATATACATGGAATAAATGATGTGTTTTGGCTAAATTATAAAGAATATTATGTTATGGCATGATGAAATACTATATATGGATGAGACATGATGATGATGGTTGAGTAAGGCATATGGATTTATAAGCGTGTTTCAACCAAATTAATAAGGAAAATGATGAAAATATAAATCTATGATGGAAATTTTGGAAATAGTTTTGCCTTTAGTATCTGGTAGCGAAATAAGAGGTATAAGATATAATTGACTAGCCATATGAACATTTAACGCTACAGCGAATCATCGTGACTTGCATAAGTTAACCCAAGTCAGATCCATATCTACTACAAGAAAATGTGCATTTACTGATGGAAAATTATTGACAGAATAGATTTTTATTATTAATTACCGATGGAAATAAAATTCAGCAGGTACAATCGTAGGAAATTTTTATATTTTATGATGGAAAAAAGAAATCATTGCCTTCCGTCATTAAAAATGGAGGCAAATGTTACTGCTAAAATTTAATGACGAAATTTTGTGATGAAATATTCAAACCGTCATAAAATAAGGCCTTAATAGAGTGTGAGAAAATTTTCAACGAAATTTACCAACAGAAATAAATTTTTGTAGGAAATTTCCTGATGGAATTAGTTTTTTGTAGGGAATTTGTCGACGAAACTTAACAATTCCATAGGAATTCCCTGACAAAATTTGACAATTTCGTAGGAAATTTTCAACGGAATCAATTTTTACCATTGCAAAAAAAAACCCTATCAATATAAAAAAACCCTAACCTTATTTGATTCTGCCTAACTCTCTCCATCACTCCAACTCTCTCTCTTCATCTCCGATCCAACCCTCACGCTCTGTCCCTAGCACCATTGACACTTAACGGCTCTATTAATAATTGAGATAAAGAAGCAAAAAAGGGAAGCAGTAGGCTGGCTTGGTGAAGTTGGACCTTGTGTTTCTGTCTCATCTTTTCATACCCTTATACCCCTTGAAAGGGATATAAGAGTGCAACAACATCTTAATAATTTCGTCTCATTAAATTACCTTCCTTGAATTAGACTAAATAGAAATAAAACATATTTATAGGTTCATTATACATAACTTCATTATGCTTTTTCATTGTTAAAATTATTTTCTTGATTCTACATACCATTTACATATTGTAACATGAAAACACATATACAATCTCAAAATATCTATAACATCTTTACATTTCTTATTCACTACACATATTACATATCTTTTACACTATACAATACAAAATAACATTATACCAAAATAAGACTTCAAGCTTCACCCCTAGTGGCCTATAGATGCTGACTTGATAATCCAACACTTTTAGTCTACACTTGTGAACCTACAGGAAAACACATGCTGAATAATGGCTTAGTAGGGAGAAAAATAATGCAATTTACGACTTCTTGACGAAGTCACAAATAGAAATGGTATAGCATGCCAACACACACATCATATAATAACATTCATTAACTAGATATACTTTGAGAACATTTTATTACACACGCATTTTTTATAAGATTTATATGCATTAACTAATGTATTAATACCATCGTTTAATACTATAGAATCATTAATAAACACATTAACATTACACTAGGTCACTAATTCATCTGCACTTTTAAAAATAAAACACTTATCACTAAATCACAACCATTACACTTTAGTCACCTGAATTCCCTATTAATGGTGAATAATGAGACAATTACTAGATACTGGCAAGTAGTATCAAACACTAGAGACATAAATCTTGAATCACTAGATACCAAGACGTATCAACACTAGATAAGTTTCAGGACCAACACTAGATACCTTTCGGTGCCAACACTAGCAGGTGCAGTCACTAATCCTTATAAGCATGCCTATCTATCTGCTACTATGTGAAATTCAGGCTTTTATTAAACTTTAATCATTTAGCAATTTATGTTCAATAAATTTATGAACACTCAACATCACTCATTTAAAAACATGCAGCTATACTCACTTATTCAAAATACAAAGCCTTCATTATGCTCTAAGGTTATAATCAACAATAATGTATTTAAAATCTATCTATACATTCATTAATCATTAGCATATCATCATTAAAATACACATTTTAATGTTAAACTATTCATTTTAAGTTCTTTTATTATAACTTAACCCTATACATGTATTAATAGGGTTTAATGAACATTTAAGGATGTTCGATTCAAGTTTAGAAGCATAAAACTCATTAATATACCTAAATCATGCTTTATGTTCCTAATTTCTTATATTAATGTTTAACACATGTTCTTTATTTTAATGTAAAAATATACATTTCATATATATCATGTCATGATACGTCCCTATTATACATGTAGATACTGTGATTCGAGGTAGCCTAGATCAAGGTTACCCGATGATGAGAAAATAATATATTCCTAACGGAGAACATAAATCTCGAAGCACCAATCTTGAATTTCATGTTTCATGCTCATCTTTTAAGGGTTTTGATTTCATTTTCCAAAGGTTTAAGAAATATTTCAAAAAAAATGCTAATTTTAGTCCTCTAGTAGTGACAGATGGACGTCTGTCATGGAGGGATGGCCGTTTGTGACTATCCTTCCCCAATACAAGTTAGATCAGGGGCAATGTTTTAAATTTTGGGGAATCATGTGAGGGAAGGCAGTCTGTCAATGACAGACGTTTGTCTATTGGTATTTCATTTTCCCACATTTTCCAATTTTGAAAAGTTTGGATAGGGGTCAAATTTGAAAGATCTAATCAGCCTAAATTTTGGGGAATTTAACCTTCCTATCTTAGGGAAGAAGAGTTGGAGTCTATTTCCAATTCTTTTCTAGGTATAAAAAGAAAAGATTAGGGTTTTTAGGATCGCTCTCTCACTTTTTTCAACATTTGAAAAAAAGAAAACACCTTTAAGGAAGAGAAATCAATTCTCTGCTTTTGAAGGTTGTTATTAAAATGATTCTTAAAAACTAAAACTTTTTCATTGAATGTAGAGATCAAAGATCGAGGCTTTGGAGCATGCTTTCTAGAGTTATAGAGTCAAGGAATCCGGAGGATAATATTCTAGGCTCTAAAGTTCTTTCTCTCTCTAAGAATCATGTCATAATCATGTTATTTACTATTCCTTTAATGTGTTTCTATGCCATAAAGGTTACTTAATATGTTTTTATCGCTTTCTTATCTTTCTATAATGCCATGATGATCTAAAACGTGATTTTATGTATAGGATGGTATGATTTAGGTGTTTGTCCTCTCTCAATTCATGTTTAGTTTCTTGACTCAAATTCTATTTTTATGAGTTATTTACAGATCTAATTTGGTTTAGATGTATTTTTTAGATGTTATAGCTAGGTTTGGCAAGTTTTAGGGTTTTAAAATTACCTATTTAGGGTTCAGAGGTGTTTTCCTTTGTTTTGAGTTAAAACTTGCTTTCTATGTTTGTCTTCCAAGTGATAGACAACAAAAAGGCACCACAAATGATCGTTTGTCAGCACGACATGTAGGATGCCATGGTGCCTCCTTCTCATCCCGTCCCTCACTTTTACCTAGGGCGTCTTTCGGTCTTCAGGGACATCCATGGCTTGATTTTTCTTGTATTATTAATGTGTTTTAATGACTTTATGCTAATTTAGGTTATTTTTGGTGTTTAATTTCTTTTAAACTCATTTCTCATCTTTGTAAGCATGATTTTTAATTTTGTATTCTTTTTTTTAGTTTGATTTTTTCATGATTATTTTAAGTTAGTTCAATATTTATCTTCTTTTGATGTACTAATCAATTTGATTTTCTTGTATTTTTGTGTGAGCAAATTATTTTGTGCTTTTTTAGAGTTTTTGGGGAAAATGATTCTGCCTTAAAAGTCATGTGCCATTTGGTTTCTTTTATATCCCTCTTTTTATTTTGTGTTTAGTCTTTTATGTTATTTTATTTATATTGCTTTGTTTATATTTTCATTTATTTATGCTTATGTTTTAATTTTCGTATTTTATTTTTGGATGTATTTTTTTGGGTTTGTAATAATTTAGTAAAAAAGAATTTTTTTGGCACGCTAATTATAAAAATTAATGTAAATATTTCTACTTAATTAACTTGTATTTTCAAATAAAAGTGGACCAACATTCTATTTTCTAGCCCAAAACCATGTGATAAAATGAGAGTCTATTTTCTTCAAAATTGGGATTACTCATCCTGCATTTTATTAAAAAAATCAATAAAACTCTTCATCCTCTTTTCCATAAAAATCATGTATGAGGGAACCAATATTCTCAAAACTTAACTAATTTTCCGTTTCATGTATGACATTTATTTTATTCTTTTCTTTGGGATAATTTACTTTGTAATAATTTTAGATTTCTTTGTTTGTTTATTTAATCACTTTTCATGAATGCTTGGCATATTTATTTTATGCAATATGTCATGTGAGAAGTGAGATAATGGACTAATAGTAACACCTTAATTATAAGGAACACCTAACCAAGATGTGAAGTAAGTGTGATATCCCAAACACCGTTCTTCATTAGGGCATCAAAAGGGTTGAGAATCATTTTTAACGTCTTATTGGGTTTGACTCCATGATACCTGATATAAGCCTAAATAGCTCATATTTAATCCATATTTTGTTACCAAAATAATGTTTAGTTATATTAAATTCTGCTAGAATTAGGTGTGTTTAATGTTTTTTGTCAAGTTTTGTGTATGTAGGAGAAAAAGGGAGAAAATGTGAAGAAGGAGCAAAAGTAAGTGAAGAAAAGGAGTGTTCTGTCGCAAGGGCGACAGGGGACGTGTAACGACCTCAACATCGAATTAGCTGTGAATAGTATTTTTTGATAGTGAATAATATTTTTTGGGCCAAAAAGTACATCCGGAAGTCAAAAATATTTTATTGGACCATCGAAAAATATTGGTCATTGTGAATCCAGGGTTGAAATTTAAAGTGAAACCAAGGTCAAATGAGCCTCGAAATGTCAAAAATATGAAAAAGGTAGCGAGTCAATTTTCCTGTTAAGAAATGTGACTTGATTTTTTATAAATTTTAAAAATAGTAAATGAATTCCGAATATTGCTAGATTTTATAGATCTTCATGAATTTTTATGTAGAATATTTTGGTAACGAGAATTGAATTTTTCTGTGACACCGGTAGTTATCGAATCAGACTGATAATTTTAAATCGGACCGATAATGGACTCCGATTGAATTGAAAATTTGTGTCCCACATATTTTTTATGTGATAAAAATTATGAAATCAATTTTAAAATGAATAGGAGCTTTGAAAGTAAAAAAAATTCAGAGGCCAAAGTAGTAAAATTATATATATATATATATATATATATATATATATATATATATATATATATATATATATATATATATATATGTGTGTGTGTGTGTGTGTGTGTGTGTGTGTGTGTGTGTGTGTGTAAAAAAGTGGGACAACCGACTTTGGCCATAAATGGCCATAAAAAGTTGGTAAAAAAAGAAAAAAAAAACAAAGTTGATTAGATGTAAAGAAAGAAAGGAAAAAAAAGAGAAAAAGAAAGAAAGTGTAATGGATAATGACGAAGCAAGGCAGGGAAGAAAGAAAAAAGAAAAGAAAAAAAAAAGAGAAAGGGAAGCCACCTTATGCCGGCCACCACTACATGGCGACGAATGGCACGATGGTCACTTCCTCTCCAATGTCTGGCATCCGGTATCCGGAAGGGATGGCGAGTTTTTAACATGGCAACCAGTTTTTCCTCCGTTCCGGCAAGTCAAGGCGGCGGACGGGGACATCACCACCACCGATCAACTCTCAACGACGAGGTGAGTCTTTCGGTACCCACCACTCCTCATTCTTCGGTGATAGATAGATCGGCCATGGAGGAGGCGAAACTTTTCGGCTTCGATTCCTATCAAACTAGCCGACGGTTGGGTGCGTGACCAACAGAAATGACGTCAAGTGATAAGTGTGAATTATATATAGTTTTTGATATGTTTTGAGTTGTGTTATTTAGTTATTTTGGTTTTATTTAGGTTAAATTAGAGTTAATTTGTTAATATTTATGTTTTTGAGGTTAATTCTGTGTTTTGTGTGATTTTCAGGGTAAAATTGATATAATAGGGCTTAAAGTGTAAAAAGTGCAAAGTTTAGGGCCATAAGTGCAAATATGAAGAATTTAGGTGAGAAAATGAGTTTCCAGTCCAGAGCCTTGAGACGTGACCACGTGAAAACATTGAAGCATAAGACACGTGGCCACGTGAAGAAGTTTTTGTGAGGAACCGTGGCCATGTGATGAGAATTGAAGAAACAAAGTAAAGACCACGTGACCACGTGGATTCCAGTGAAGGACCACACGTGGCCACGTGTGGAGGAAGAACAAATGGAGCTGTGGTCACGTGTAGAGAAGGCATGTTGAGGGGCATGACCACGTGATCCAGTTTTCCCACATCGCGAAGGATTTTCAAGCTTCCTATTCTGTGATTGGAGTATTTGATTCCTATTCTGTGACTGGAGTTTAACAAGGAGTCTACTACAATTTTGCCTATAAATAGCAGTCTAAAACACAGAAGAAGGGGAATCAATCCTTAGAATTAAGCTTTGTTTTCTTAGTTGTTTTTTACGTTCTTTGTTTACTGCTTTTTTCAAAATGTTGTTTTAATTTTAAGAATGGTTTGTTAGTAGTTTTCTTTAACTTTTGCTAAAGGATACTTGAATCCTTAAACTTGTATTGTTATGACTTAAGTTGTTCTTCAATTTAAATACAAGTTGATTATTTCTTGGTTCTTAAACATAATCTTGTCTTTTCTCAATTTTAAGTTGATTATTAACTTGATTAAGCATTGGTTAATTAATTGGTTTAAGTTGAATAATGACTTGCATGCTCTTAGGTTAATTTAGTTGGATTAATGCATGATTATAATCTGAATAAGCTATAATTGTGTGTTGATTTGAGTAAGTTAAGATTAAGAAGAGAATAACCAAGAATAGGTGAAAGTTAAATCTCTTGAGAAAGGCTTTAATAGACATCTAGGAAACTTAATTCAGTTCTTTATGCTAAGTGTTAAGTTTATTTGAATAAGAAAATTTGATGCTTGGAATGGTAATCTTGAATAAAGTTATCTGGTTTTATTAAACTGAATTCTCCATAATCACTTGTATGTTTTCTTTTATTTAAGTCATAGCAATACTTGTTAAGGTGGATAGTCCTTTAGTGAAAGTTGTCTTTAATATTGATTTTTAACTCATTCAATTTACTTGCTTCAATAGATTTCTCCTTTTCTTTAGCTTTTTCAATTGTTTTAATTTAGTTTTAAATTATTATTTTTAGTTTTAGTTCTCACTTATCATAAATTTGGGATTTCTCTTTTCTCTTTTGCACCCGAAAATTGGCTTTAAAATTACAATAGCACATACAAGCACAAGTCTCCCTTAGGTTCGATATTTTGGGTCATAATCTTATTTTTCTATATTACTAGCCGATCTAGTACACTTGCTAAAATCCGGTCAAGTTTTTGGCGCCGTTGCCGAGGAAACATTAGCGTTTGTTTATTTATTTTGATTTTAAAGTTATTTTTGTGTGTTTTTCTTCTCTTCTTCATCTATTTTCTTATTTTCTTTTTGGGTGACTAGTTGTTTATGGTGAGAGAAAACCCCATCCTACCATTAGACCCTGAAATTGAAAGGACATTCCATAGGATTAGAAGGTTAAGAGGCAACATGAATGACCCAGAAATAGAACAATCTATGAATGATCCGCCACCTAGGATTGAAGAGCAACACATACCCCACCAAGCTCCCGGAAATGGATATAGACTTAGAACCATTAGGGATTATGCTATCCCTAGGTGGAATGAAGAACATAGAACTATTAGGATTCCTCACCACCAACCCTTTGAGATTAAACCCGCTACCATCACTATGGTACAAAGAAACCAATTTTCGGGTTCGGACATAGAGGATCCTACACAACATTTAGATATGTTCTTAGAAGTAAATTCCTAATGTATCGACTGATACAATTAGATTGAAACTCTTCCCATTTACCCTCATAGGAAAAGCTAGGGATTGGCTACAAATGCTACCAAATCAATCCATCCATTCTTGGCAACAAATGTAAGAAAAATTTCTTTGCAAGTTCTTCCCACCTACTAAGACTGCCCTCATTAGGAAACACATTAGTGACTTCCAGCAATTTTATGAAGAACCATTCCATGAAGCATGGGAAAGATTTATGAGACTTTTAAAGAGTTGTCCACATCATGAAGTTCCTATTTTTCAATTAATGCATATTTTCTATGCAGGTGCCCATCCATCAACAAGATCTTTGTTAGATGCAGCTTCAAATGGAAGTTTCATGAATCAAATTCCCGAGGATGCATTTTTACTCCTTGATGAGATGGCCACCAATGATGCTCAGTGGGCAACCTCTAGAGCAACTCAAAAGAAACAAGGAGTTCATAATATTGATGAAATAGCCATGCTAAAAGCTCAATTAGAATTAATGGAAAAAAGGCACTTAAAAGAAATAAATGAGCTTAAAGCTAAAAATGTTTCTATGTTATCTAATGAAGTTGATTCTTATGCAGGAACTCAAGGACCTTTGGGAATGAAGAATGCTGAAAATATGGTAGAAGAAGTCAATGCCTTGAACCCATATAGCAACACTTACAATGCAGGATGGAGAAGCCATCCAAATTTTTCATGGAGGGAAGGTAATCAAGGTTCTTCTTCTAACCCTAATCCTAGACCCTAATTTAATCATAATCAACCTCACAATAGTTAACTTCCATACCAAAACCAAGCTTCACCTCACTACCCAAATCAATACCCATCACAAGCATACCACCAACTACCCGATTTTCAAAAACCTCAACCTCCCCCTCCTCAAGAAAAGAAATCTAATATTGAAGAAATGATTGCAAATTTCATGGCTTCCCAAAACTCAATTTTAGCTAGTCAAGATGTTAGATGGAAATCGCAAGATATTTGGATGAGAAACCAAGAGGCATCCATTAGGAACCTAGAAAACCAAATGGGGCAACTTGCTAGTTCTTTATCAAATCATGCTCAAGGGACATTTCCATCCAATGTAGACCGAAATCCAAAAGAGGAAGCCAAAGCAATCACTTTAAGGAGTGGGAAAGAGTTAGATAATAATGAACATGGTAAGAATTCTTCCTCAAAGGTGGAACCGACAACGGAGGTAAGTAATTCTAACTCAAAAAATACTGAAAAAGTATCTCCTACATTCGAGAAGGATAAAGGTAAGGACAAACTTGTTTCTACTGTTCTTGATGAATCTCAATTACCATTTCCTGTTCTAGTTAGAAAAGAAAAACAAAATGAACAATTGAGTAGATTTTTAGACATGTTTAATAAGCTACATATAAACTTACCATTTGCTGAAGCTTTATTACACATGCCTAAATATGCTAAATTTATGAAAGAATTATGCACTAATAAGAAAAAGCTAGAAGGCATAGGAACGGTTCAATTGTCCGGTAATTGTAGTGCCATATTAACCAATAAAATTCCTGAAAAATTAGAAGATCCAGGTAGTTTTACATTACCTTATGAATTAGGAGGTAATTTTGTTGAAAATGCTTTATGTGATTTGGGTGCTAGTATTAATTTGATGCCTTATTCAATTTGTAGGAAATTGAATCTAGGTGATTTAAGGAAAACTCGAATGACGCTTCAATTGGCGGATAGATCGGTGAAGAAGCCAAAAGGAATCATCGAGGACCTATTGGTAAAAGTTAAACATGGAAGATTTCATATTTCTGGTTGATTTTGTGGTGATGGACATGGAAGAAGATAGAAGAGTGCCATTAATTATGGGGAGGTCATTCTTGAACACAGCAAAAGCATTAATTGATGTTCATGGACAAACGGTTACTTTAAGATTTAACGAGGAGGAAATGGTTTTTAATGTTAATAAAATTCTAAAACACCCTTCGTATGATTTTGAAGAATCCATTTACTTTGTTGATGAGGTTCAAGAATGTGCCAACACAAAGCAAGAGGAAATCATTCTCAAAGATGAGCTTCAAAGTTGCTTGATGCATCCAAGGAAAGTGGAAGAGTTGGATACAAAAGAGAAAAAGTTGATACAAATTCTGGAATAAGAGCATAGTGAAGATAATGAAATAGAGGATGAACCATCCCTTCCTAAGGGAGATTCTGAACTTAAAACACTTCCATCGCATTTGAAATATGTATTTTTAAGTGATAATGCTAATCCAGTAATTATTTCATCTTTGTTGACAGATTTGGAAGAAGAAATGCTCATTAGAGTCCTAAAAGAGCAATTGGTTGGGCAACATCCGACTTAAAAGGGATTAGCCCAAGCTATTGTACACATTGTATACCCATGGAGGACAACTTTAAACCGGTGGTGCAACCTCAACGAAGGCTCAACCCAACTATGCAAGAGGTAGTGAAAAAGGAGATATTGAAACTACTTGATGCAGGTATTATCTATCCTATCTCTGATAGTAATTGGGTAATTCCTGTTCAATGTATGCTTAAAAAGGGGGGAATGACTGTAGTAATAAATGAAAATAATGAATTAATTCCTACACGCACGGTAACAGGATGGAGGGTATGTATTGACTATAGAAGGTTAAACAATGCCACTAGAAAAGACCATTTTCCATTGCCTTTTATTGACCAAATGTTAGAAAGATTAGCAGGAAATAAATTTTATTGTTTCTTAGATGGATATTCAGGGTATATGCAAATACCTATAGCCCCAGAAGACCAAGAAAAGACCACATTCACATGTCCATATGGAACATTTGCATATAGGAGAATGCCTTTTGGTCTTTGTAATACACCTACCACATTTCAACGAGGCATGATGGCCATATTTCATGACTTTATTGAAAAATTTATGAAAGTTTTCATGGATGATTTCACTATTTATGGTCATGATTTTGAATCTTGTTTGCATAATCTAGCATTGGTTTTGAAAAGGTGTCAAGAAACAAATCTTGTGCTAAATTGGGAAAAATATCATTTCATGGTTAGAGAAGGCATTGTTTTAGGGCATAAAATTTTTGAAAAAGGCATTGAGGTTGACAAAGCAAAAGTTGATGTGATAGAGAAATTACCTCCACCAACTAGTTTAAAGGGCATTAGGAGTTTCCTTGGTCATGCCGGGTTTTATCGTCGGTTTATTAAGGATTTTTCTAAAATTGCCAAACTACTTTCTAATTTATTGCTTGAAGATGCTGAATTTAATTTTAATGCTGAGTGTTTGCAGGCTTTTAACCTATTGAAGCAAAAATTAGTTAGTGCACCAGTTATTGCATCACCCGATTGGAGCTTACCATTTGAAATTATGTGTGATACAATTGATTATGCAGTTGGAGCAGTCTTAAGACAACAGAAGGAGAAGATTTTCTACACCATCTATTATGCAAACCATACACTTACCGGAGCCCAAGTAAATTACACCACTACGGAGAAGGAACTCTTGGCAATAGTCTTTTCATTTGAGAAATTCAGGTCTTACCTTTTAGGATCCAAAGTTACGGTGTGGTCGGACCATGCCGCATTGAGACATCTTTTTGTAAAGAAGGATTCTAAACCAAGACTTATTCGATGGGTGTTACTACTTCAAGAATTTGATGTTGAAATCAAAGATAAGAAAGGTGCAGAAAATTTTGTAGCTGACCATCTATCTAGATTGGATCATGCTAGTATCGAAAAGGGAGAAATTTCTGACTTATTTCCCGATGAACATATTTGTGCTTGTTATACTTATGAGAATTCAATTCCATGGTACGCTAATATAGCTAATTTTCTTGCAGGTGGCTATCTTCCTAAGGAATTTACTTGGCAATAAAAGAAAAAGCTCATAGCGGATGCCAAGCATTACCTTTGGGACGATCCATACCTTATCAAGATATGCCCGGATCAAATACTAAGAAGATGTGTACCGGAATCAGAGCAACAAGCTATCATGAGCCAATGTCATGGAGGTGAAGTTGGAGGTCATCACGGACCAAATAGGACAGTTCGAAAGATACTCCAATCAGGTTTTTTCTGGCCTACTTTATTCGAGGATGTAAGATCTTTAATAGCTACTTGTGATAGATGCCAACGAGTAAGGAATATATCCAAAAGAGATGAGATGCCTATGAACAATGTGCTAAAAGTGGAAATCTTTGATGTCTGGGGCATTGATTTTATGGGACCTTTTCCAAATTCATTTGGGTTTGAGTATATTTTGGTAGCTGTGGATTATGTGAGTAAATGGGTAGAGGCAATAGCTACTAGGACATGTGATGCAAAAATTATGCTGGAATTCATTAGGAAGAATATTTTTAATAGATTTGGAGCACCTAGAGCTATTATAAGTGATGGAGGCAAACATTTTGTCAACCATCAATTTAAGACCTTACTTAAGAAATTTGGTGTTAAGCACAAAATCACAACCCCATACCACCCTCAAGCCAATGGACAAGTGTAAGTATCTAATAGGGAGTTGAAATCAATTTTAGAAAAAACAGTAAATAACTCTAGAAAAGATTGGTCTCTTAGGTTAGATGAGGCTTTATGGGCTTATCGAACTGCATTCAAAACTCCTATAGGTATGTCTCCCTTTAGAATTGTTTTTGGAAAAGCATGTCACCTTCCAGTCGAATTAGAACATAAAGCATATTGGGCTACCAAATTTCTTCGCAGAATTTGATTTCTATTCTGTGACTGGAGTTTAACAAGGAGTCTACTACAATTTTGCCTATAAATAGCAGTCCAAAACACAGAAGAAAGGGAATCAATCCTTAGAATTAAGCTTTGTTTTCTTAGTTGTTTTTTACGTTCTTTGTTTATTGCTTTTTTTTCAAAACATTGTTTTAATTTTAAGAATGGTTTGTGAGTAGTTGTCTTTAACTTTTGCTAAAGGATACTTGAATCCTTAAACTTGTATTGTTATGACTTAAGTTGTTCTTCAATTTAAATAAAAGTTGATTATTTCTTGGTTCTTAAACATAATCTTGTCTTTTCTCAATTTTAAGTTGATTATTAACTTGATTAAGCATTGGTTAATTAATTGGTTTAAGTTGAATAATGACTTGCATGCTCTTAGATTAATTTAGTTGGATTAATGCATAATTAAAATCTGAATAAGCTGTAATTGTGTGTTGATTTGAGTAAGTTAAGATTAAGAAGAGAGTAACCAAGAATAGGTGAAAGTTAAATCTCTTGAGAAAGGCTTTAATAGACATCTAGGAAACTTAATTCAGTTCTTTATGCTAAGTGTTAAGTTTATTTGAATAAGAAAATTTGATGCTTGGAATGATAATCTTGAATAAAGTTATCTGATTTTATGAAACTGAATTCTCCATAATCACTTGTATGTTTTCTTTTATTTAAGTCATAGCAATACTTGTTAAGGTGGATAGTCCTTTAATGAAAGTTGTCTTTAATATTGATTTTTAACTCATTCAATTTACTTGCTTCAATAGATTTCTCCTTTACTTTAGCTTTTTCAATTGTTTTAATTTAGTTTTAAATTATTATTTTTAGTTTTAGTTCTTCACTCATCATAAATTTGGGATTTCTCTTCTCTCTTTTGTACACGAAAATTAGCTTTAAAATTACAATAGCACATACAAGCACAAGTCTCCCTTGGATTCGATATTTTGGGTCATAATCTTATTTCCCTATATTACTAGCCGATCTAGTACACTTGCTAGAATTTGGTCATCAAGAGATCCCGATCTATGAGATGGAAGTATCGGATTGTCATCGACAAGATTCCGAAGAGCCTCCGACGACGCTCTGGCGAGCAAATTATTAAGAAAATCGGAACGAATTCGATCGTTAAGGTATGTGACTACGAAATCTTTTAATTTTTCCTAAATTTATTGAATTTTTCCTTTAAATTTATTAAGAAAAAATATTGAATTATTGAGTTAAATTTGAAATTAATGTTATAATTGTTCAATTATATTTTAATTAAGCTTAGTATAATGTGTAAATTGAGTTAAGAAAATTTATTAAGCAATTTTCTATATGAGCCAAAATTTCCTTGTAAATGAAATAAAGTATATGTTATGCAATTGGATGAAATTGAGCTTTAATTTGATAGGGACTATGATATAATGCATCCATAAATTTTATTGAAATTTATTGAAATTAATTGAATATTTTTGAAATATTTATTGGATAATAAGATTAATTAAATTAGTGAATTTTTATTTATTATATCCTAAAATGGTAATAGGCATAAAATTAAATTATCCATGAATTTTTAGATAAAATATGGAAATTATTAGAGAATTTGTAAGTTGAATATTAGTGTATGTGCTAAGTGTAAATGAAGAATTATTGTAAAACAATTCATAAGGAAAGTGAAAAAAAAAATTAAAGGTGTGAATTATTATAAAATAATTCACCAACCAAATAAAAGATGATATATCCGAATAACTGAATTTTGGACTAAAAAAGAGTGAAAGATTGTTAAAAAAATCAAAAAAATCAATTATCGAATTATTAGGAAAATAATTCACAAAGTGTTAAAGAAAAAAAATAATAAGAATTCTAACAATAGGGAATTATAACAATATAATTCACTAAGCTTATAAAAGAATTAAAAGAATATTCAGCTAAAAGTAACTAATTTTTAAAAGTTATATGTCTGGAAAATATTAAATGTTCATATTGAATTATTGTAAAATAATTTAAGAAACGGTGATTGGAAAGAAAAAAGTAACCAAAAAGATAGTTATTCAATAGTCAAAAGCACTAAAAAGAGTGCGATTGACAAAATGCATTGTTTTAAGCAAAAGAAAAGAAATTAAAATTATTGAAGTTTGAAAATTATTCAGAAAGTTCTTGACTGTTTTTGCCCTTAGCAATAGTCAGGTAGTGATATTCTTATTCAGGATATAATTGGCTAGCCATAGGGACACCCTATACCGCGGTGCAAGTCATGGCGACTTGCTTTGCTATGGGTATGATTTTTGATCTCCATAGCTTCAGTGTTAAAGTGAAAGTGAAAGAGTTAGTGATGTGCTTTTTGAGAAATGATCCCTTGGGGATCATTTCTCTATCAGTGGGACCTTTGGGTCCATGTCCCACATATCCTTTTTGAGAGTCCTGTCATATTGCATTAGGGGCATATCGAAAGGAATAAATCAGAAGTGTAAAAGTAATTGAATATAAATGTTATAAATGAAAAAGAACTTGATTAAAAGAAATGAAAACTTTGGGATAAAACTGAAATTATTCCCAAAGGTTGTAATTAATAAGCAAGAATGAAAAGAAAATGTTTATCAAAATAAAATGTTTATGAAAAGACCTGTGAGAATGAATTGGTAATTTGTGTACCAATTATTATTTTAAAAAATAATAATAATAAGTTCGAAAAATAGTGTTAATTATGTATTTAAAGTAAAAAATGACAATACTGTATTTAAGTGTAAAAATATGACTAAATAATAAAATTCTGGAAATAAAGGTTAAATGAAAAGTAAAATGATCAAAAGACAAACGATTGTTCAGTTAAAATGAAAAAATGTTCATTTGTAAAAAGAAAAGAAATAAAAATTTGTATGCAAAGTGTTCCAAAATAATTACATCACTTTACAATAAAGATTATAAACCTTGGAATTTCTCGCGTGAATTATTGAAAAGATTAAAGTGAATTAAAGGAATAAATAATGGAAATTTTTTTTACTATTTACCCCCTAAATTTTGCAGTGATTGAAGTTTGAAGTAAATTTTTTTTTACTATTTACCCCCTAAATTTTGCATCGAAAAATACTATTTTGATAAGGATGTTACAGGATGCTTGACTAGGAAGAGAAAGATGTGAGGAAGAAGAGTGTTCTATCGCAAGGGCGATAGGTGCCATGATCGCGACAGAAGGTGGTTAAAGGGAGTTGAACTTGAAAAGTCGCCTAAAAGGACACTAAGGTTCACCATGGGTTGCATACCTATGGAGAGGCACTTGAAGGGAATTAATGCTTGAAAATTTATAAATACCCTGGAAGTTATAATCAAGGAGAGATCTATCATTTTTATTTTTCTTATTTGAAAGTGTAATTAGAGAACAATAGTAGTAGATTTTAGTTTCAGTTTTATGGCAAATACAAGGGTGAAGACTACACTTTGTGAAAGGAAGAAGGGTTGAAAGATCCCCTTCTTTTAGTTCTAATCTTTACTTCTTTTTTGTTATTATTATGAATTCTTTTTAGGAACTTGAATGTTGTTATTCATATTTAATCATTTCTCTTTCATTTATCTTTATATGTAGGATTTGCTATTAAAACTTTATTAGTATCATTATAAGTTAAGAAAAACGACCTTAGATGGTAATTCCTTCTCTGAAAATCATCATAGTGGTTATAAGTAAGAGAGTTAGCGAGAAAAACATCTTTTTGAAAGTTAAGAGAAAATTTATTATCAAAGCATAGTTTGAGAGATCACATGTGGAGATAGTTGTTATAGGTTGATTTTTATTCTTTAAATGTATGTTTATGTCATTCTAGTCTAAAAGTGAGAGCTGCGATTTAGAACCATAAATGCATGTTTAAGGCATAAATCTAGTCTAGATGCGAGAGCTGCGACATAGAACATTATTTCAACTTGGCTTACATGATAAAGATTGAATTATAAATAAAAGAAAAGAAACTGCACGACCTTCTGTGTGGGAGTAATAAGGTCGGAAGGCTTTGTCTATGCTTGTATGTGGCTGTAATTCATGTCTAACGAAAGCATCTATTGCATTTATGCATCATGTATATATCATGTTCATGCATCATTCCTAACATTTGATTTTTGCAGCCATTATAGCTTTATTTAGGTGGTCTAGAGGGTCAGACAAATGATTTGTCTGAAGATCTATGTCTAAGCTACCGGGGCTAAGGTTAAAATCCAGTTTAGAGTTGGGGTTTTAGATCAATTCTGAGTTTGAACTTTCAAAAAGTAGTGTAGAAACAACATCAGAAGACATGGATGATGAGCAACTAAATGATACTGGAAGAGTTATGGATGAGGCAACAAGGCTCACATCCTTAGAGGAAAGGTTAGTCACCTCTATTTCGGGACCTTTTGTGATGCGAGATGAACTGGATCGAAGGCTAAATAGGAGGTTCTAGGAGAGGATGATGGCTATAGTTAACAAGATTAGACTTTTTATTCAAAACGCAAGTCCCTACCTGAGATATGGCCTGAAAATAAAGGGGTTAAAGGATTAGGATTCCCTCAAGGACATAGCCATAGAGGCTGAAAGTGAGTATTTGGCTAGAAGGCTCAATAACGAAGGGTGTAAAGAGGAATTTTGATAATAACAAAACAATTGGAAATATTAGTGAAGCCAACATAAGTGGGAAGATAGCTGAAGTGTCTACTATAGAAGTTAATTAGAGGCATTACTTCAACCTTGGTAAATCATTATCTTGGGTTTTAGAACGGCTAAGTAAGGAAGGGAAACTTTAGCCATTGCCATCAAAACCCGCCAAGAGTCAAAAGATGCCTCATTATAGAGAGGATTGGTATTGTGCTTACCACCAGCATACATAACATCTCACTGATTATTGTTGCCCTTTGAGGAACAAAATTCAAGATCTGATAGATAGCAAACAAATTTCAAATCCTAAAAAGAGAGAAAAGAAGAAGAAGGAAGGATACAATGACGTGCCCCCTCCAGTGTTCATGATTAGGTCTAGCCTATCGGAATGGTACGTGATAAGAGACCTAAATGGGAATGAGTACATGGTCGTTACTCATTCCACCCCAAAGTAGCAAAGCCAAGTGAAGAAAATCAATTAGTTTCCATGATTGATTGTTGGAATTCCCCCATCGAGAGCAAGGATGAAGAGGTAATAGTGCTCATTGATATTTGGAGTTCAGCCAGTAAAAGTGAGGAAAAGGTGAAGGGAGAGAAGAAAGTGAAGGCGATCACTAAAAATGGTAAGGTACTGCCTCAAATTAAGAACCAACCAATCCTTATTGTAGTGCCTATAGAGAAAGAGACTGAAGAGAATCAGATCATAAAGCAGTTAAAGAAGACACAAGCCTAAATTTCCATTTGGGATTTATTGAGATAATCTCCATCGCATAGGTAGAAGTTGGTGGAGACCTTGAGTGAGTCCACTTTTGCCACTACTATTGCACCATTAAAACTGTTAGATTTAGTTAAGGGAGGAACAGAGAAAGATGATGTGTATTTTGATGCTGATCTGCTCACTGAAGGTAGAAACCAGAGTTGTCTTCTCTATATTAAAGCTTAGGTGAATGGTAAGTACACAGTATGTGTGATGGTTGATGATGGATCGTTTATCAATGTGTGTCTTTTGGTTGCAATTCCTGCTTTCAGGCTAAATGAGAGCATGTTGAACAAGTTGAATTTGACCATTTCTACTTATGATAACTCCAAAAGGTAAGCTACTAGGACTTCTAAAACTGTAATGAAGATGGGACCAATTGAGATTGAGGCTGAATTTGTAGTGCTACAAATTCCTACCAACTTTTTTGTGCTACTTGGAAAACCATGGTTCCACAAGTTAAGGGAGAGTGCCCTTTACAATGCATTAGATGATTAATATACCTCATGATGGTCAGGTGGTCACCATCAAAGCTAGAAAAGAGAATTAAGCATCTGTGTTGGAAAAAGCCAAGCAGCCTTTCAGTGGGTTCCACATGTCTGTGATTAGTGATAAAGAGTGTGAAGGTAGTTTTGCTGATAGGCCACAAGTGATTAATACACAGAAAAAGATGCATTTCTTGCCCGAAAGCTGGTTTGGGTAAGAATTATCAAGGGCTTTAGGATGCTATTACTACTAAGGGACCAAAAGACAGGAAAGGGTTTGGCTTCACTAGTGCAGGTCTGAAAGGTAAAGGGAAGGAAACAACGAAGGAGATCACTCACATTTCTAAGAGCTTTGTGTTAGCTTTAGGGGTCTACCTTTATTATGGGGAGAATGAGCCTTAGTTGGTGGGAAACAAGGTAGTGCTCGGTTTTCAATTGTTTAATGATGTCTTCGATTGGGAGCAAGGGTGCAATGCCTCGAATTTAGATTAACCAAACAATATTAGTTAACCCAACTTTGGAAATGCCCCGATGAAATAAATGAGTATTATAAAAATAAAATAAAATAATGTAGAGAAAAGAATGAAGGATTATATGTTAATTTATAGTTGAATTAGGGGTTTAAATGCAAGGTAAAATAGTTGAGGTGCTAAATGGGAATCTTGAGGGGCCAAAATAGAAGTTGCCTAAAACTACGTCGTTTTGGAATTTAGATTTTTATCGAATGTCCCCGATACCACTAAACGTAACATCCTATACCCGATCTATTAAAAGACCTGGATACCGAATGTCACACTCGGGCTTAATTTCTAGCCAAAATGCTACCAAAATTTTGTTGATATTTTTAAATTTAAATTGCCCCAGTTGTCATGCATGATTGCTCGAATACTCGTTGCTAGGCTTAGACTGCTGTAATTTATTATGTGGCACATAATGCAACAGGCATGCTACCAAGATTTTGCTAAAGTCCTTAAGAGTTTAATTTTCGTTGTTTCTTGCAGCATAAGTCATTTCGAGAAAATTAATTTTTAAACCTTTTTATAGGATGATGTGATGCGAGGCAAAGGTATAATGGCTCCACCCACTCCAAGATCAATGATCCCATGATAGGCTGAGAGATACCAAGCCTTCCCGAGTGCAGTACTACTCTAGTAGGTTCATGTCGCGATAGTTCCTACAAACCATAGGGATGATTGAAGAGGTCGATGGGTTACTAGCTGCTGTAGGATGGATTGCATTCTTCTCTCTGTCCTTCTAGACCTACCTCAATGTCACTAGGGAGTTCTTAACCACACTACAATATGGGGGTTTTTAGAGACCTGATACATGAGTGGTTAGGGTTATAGTGCGAGAGGTTCAATATAGCATTGCACATCATCGTTTTACAGTGGTTATGGGGCTTTCAGTAGGAGCAGATGTCCTGAGCCCAAAGAGAGGAGTGGTGAGAGAGCACTGGGCAGTCGTCACGCTTGCTGGGGCTATGTACTAAACGGACATGGCAAAGAGCATTATATTGGCCACACAGTCATTTTGGTACATCCAGAGAGTCTTATCCACCTCCTATCTTGGCTGTACCGGCAGTCCTAGGTCAGTTAATGCGGTTGATATAGTTTGCTTATGGGTAATGCACATGGGTAGGAGGATTGACATCACACATCATAAGATCATCGCCACCTTGCTCAAAGTAGCTACTCAGTTGACATCTCAGATCTGTATATGTGGAGTGGTCACCCGTTTGCTGTTGGAGTTAGGGGTAGATGAGAGGACCTTCGATCAGGCACACTAGGAGGACATCTTTGTGGATCTATAGACTGCCTTTGGCATAAGGATGATTGAGCCAATTCATGGGCATGAAGGACAGTACATGTTGCTGACTATTTCTAAGGCTAAGGAGAGTTAAACACTAGATCCCATTGTGCCATAGCCACTGGTAGGAGGGGAGGATCAAATTGAGCCACCTCAGGCATCTCCACCACTGCCAGTACAACATGATCAATAACCTTAACAAGAGGAGTTACAAGAGTCTCAAGGGGCAAACATAGATTCAGACTTTGAGATGGACATGCAGGTTGATCTGGACAAGTTTCTTGGTAGGCCACCTCCTCTTGTAGGGCCTCTACGATCACCCATCAGGCCATAATCATCACCATCCAGGGGATCCGGGAGGTATTCACTATAAGGCCATTCAGGGCCTTACTTCCACTGCTCTGCTGCCAAGTGGTCACTTACGAGCATTTAGTTCCACTGCTCCAGCACCAGTTCAGCTAGCATCAGTTTCATTATTTAGTGATATTTCAAGAAGATTGCCATAGAGGATGCAATCAGGAGATAGGATTAGACCTTGCATCTTATGCTAGCCTTAGTGTAGTCTATGCAGACTCAACATCAACCTGATGTGTAGGGTATCAAGGCAGATTTGGTAACAGTGAGGTAGAGATTTGATGCCGCCTAGCAAGTTGTTAATAAATCCATCACCTAGATTAGGGCTTATATAGGTCACATCAAAGAGGAGGTACCCTGAGGCAAACAGGTGGTGATAGAGATCGATGAGTAGCTGATGAGGTACATCAGGAACTTAAGAGATGATTTGATGAGGTATTTAGAGCAATACTCTAGAGCAATCTTAGGAATAAGTGAGAGCTCAAAGCATCTTGTTGGGATGATAGCATTGATTCTGCAGTCGTTGTTCGCTGTACTACCTAGATTCAAGTTTAGATTCCGATAGTAGGAGGAGTAGCCACCAGCACCACCATAAGCAGTGGCACCACATAGACCCCCCAAGCCTTCAGCTTTCCATCCTCTATTTGGACCATCCTATCGTAGGATACACGACCCTCATAGTAGTTGTTATTTTATATTCAGGGAGTTATCTTAAAAAATTTTGGACATTTTGATGTATATAAGAATTATGATATGTATTTATGCATTAAAAGAGAATGGAGAAAACGGGACGTTTCCTGAACTTTCCAAGATATTTTTCTTTATATACCCCACTTGGACGGCTATAATTGAATTAAAAAATTTGAAGGCCATTAATTAGCCACTCGTCACCTTCCTATTAGTTTTTACTAATCTCACTTCCACCCCTAGGAAGTGAGTGACTACGAGTCTCACCCCATGGGAGTGAGTGACTGTGAGTTGCTCCCACCTTATGGAAGTGAATGACTCAAATGCATGGCCGAAATCACATCCATTTGTCACCATTCTTAGAAGTGAGTGACTATGAGTCACTCTATGGGAGTGAGTGATTGTGATTCACTCCCACCCCATAGAAGTGAGTAACTCAAATGCATGGCCAAAATCACATCCATGTGTCACCATTTCATTGTTTCTAATGTTTTCTCAGCCAAATTTCCTTTCAACCATTCCCTACACTTTTAATTACCCATTTCACTTAAATTATTTTTTCTCCCATCAGTTTAGTCCCTTAATTATATATGTACGTCATAATTTACACGATTTACTAAATTCCCTTACAATTTCATAAATTTCAATCGCGTCCCCACTACATAGCTAATACTCTTTTTCACTAAAACTCACACAATCACTCGCTCTAATCCTTTTACGATACATCTTGGGGCCTCACACATCCATTCCTCGCTCATCGCCGGAGACAACATATAGAACCACCACCCTTAGCAGCTTATCTTACGCTCCCACCAATAACTTTAGCCTTTGTTTGGATAGAAGTAGATGATAGTAAATAAGAGTAACTTGAGTTATCCTGTTTGTTTTGTAAAAAAAATGTAGAATAAATGATAACTATTTACTTTATATTTCAAAAAATAGTTATTCAGAATTGATAGAAATAATTTTATATTTATACTAAATTTTAAAAATTTATTTTTAATTATTTTATATTTATTTTAAGCTTACCAAACCATAGAGGCTAAATTCAATTTATTCTCAATTAGTCTAGACATGTTTACTCTCGATTACTCCTCTACCACTTTTTCTCATCTACTCCGATCTAAACAAACGCTTGACCTACTCACCACCCACATTCACATAACAGCTTTCCATTCAACATCCCACTGTTTCTCCTATTTAAGTCTCTCAAATCCACTAAATCCTATATCTTCCTTCTTTATTTGGTCGCTTCCATGGTACGTACTCTCTCTGTCTCTTAATTTTTTCTATAGAATTGCTTCAAGCCATTACTTCCGTTGACTAGTAATTTTTGAGTTTATGAACTCGGTGGAGAGTTATTTATATGAAGCTAATTTCACTTGGGAAGAATATGAATTGGGGTCAATTTTGAATAATTGTGAAAAATTGAGGGGAACCCTATTCGATTTTCGACATTTCTCGTCAATTTTGTTATGAACAAGGACCCATCTGAGATTTTTCAGTTGTTTACTTAATTTTTTGCTACAGGAACAAGTTGAAGAGACTTTTATCATGGTCAAGCCTAACGGGTGTCTAACGTGGCCTTGTAAGCTTTACTATTTTCTCGGTGCATTTTAATTACTAGCAAAGTTCGTAGTTTGGTTGCTGAAAATGTTGAAGAATGGTTGGGAAATTAAAGTTGAGAAATTGATTATTCAAATCTTATTTTTGCATTGTTTGAGATGACCAAAATAAACAACTAATGTTGAAATATTTTGCATTAAATCGGGTACTCGCCAAATATATTATTATCTGACCAAATCTCTCATTAGTCATTTTCCAATTTTGGATTCTTCTTACAATTTGTTCTCTATGGATTTTGTGAGCTCAGATGTTGTAAAACAAGCTCCTGCAGCTTCTACAAATGCAAGATCAGAGAAAAAGATAAGGAGAAGCAGAAGTGGAAGACTAAATTTTCTTATTTGCCCATTAGATGCTTGAGGATAGGCGAAGACAAGGAGCGAAATTTTAACGTGGTGGTGGATATTGCCGGGGAGCCTTCCAATCTGGCTTACCTTATTATAATAGTCAATGGCTTTATAGGCAGGTTAGTTATTTATTTGCAAAACTTTTATACATTGAAGATTTTCTAGTGATGATCACAAGAAACGTGGATCAGTAGTCCATTCCTCTGGATGATCACAAGAATTTTTTTTTATTTTTTGTTAGTTGGTTTTTATGTCTCATAAATTTCCTGTTGTATTGGAGTTCATAATTTGACTGTCATGGCTTCTTTTCAGCTCTAAAAATTGGAAATTCACTGCCAAGCGGTTCTTAAAACAATATCCGTGAGATGTTGTTGTTCACTGTGAGTTTTATTATCTCTATAATTTCTTGAATTAGTTATTTCATTTATCTAATCTTCTTTTCTTTGTTAAATTTTAATTTAGCGAGCTTCCAATGTACATGTTTCTTAGGTAGATCTTGCATTTATTACTAAATTTTAATGCTTTGATTTCTTTTAGTTCATATTTTCTCAGCGATCAAGACACTCTGCTGCTAGGTTTTAAAATGAAAGAATAAACTGCTATGATAATAACTCTATGATTTAGATCTTGGTTTTGCTATTTTCCTCTAATTGAAATTCTAAGTACCAGGATTGCTTTCCAATCTCTAGAAAATTTGGGGTATTAGATATTGATGATCTTCAGTATCATATGAAATTACAATGTATTAATATAAAATATTCATTGAGGCATTTAAAAGTTAATCTTTGTATCTGAGTGTGTGAATGCTATGGGCTTAGAAGAAAATTTCTTCATCTGCATAGCTGACTCTTTATAACATAAGGGATGTGAAGTTTCCATTTTAATCAGCTAATTGTTGTCATTTCATTAACTTGTTGGCAATCCTGGTACGTAAGCTTATTAAATGCTATTTTTTGTAAATATCTTACCTTAAAAAGTATGCAAATAAATCTGTTGAGTGCTTGTATGTGTACTTTTCTTTTTATCTTTCTTGAAGGCATGCTTTAATTAATCAATTTTTTTCCACTGCATATTGAAGTGCATAATATTTACTTTGTATGTAGGTAGTAAAGCTAATTTCGGTGGATTAACTGTAGACGGTGTTGATGTAGTGGGAGAGAGTTTGGCAAAGTAGGTAAATTATACTTTAACATTCAACATGGTTCTGGTAATTCTTTCTAAAAATACCCAGGCTAAACTGTTTCTGGTTAATGGTCTGGTAAACCTACAAAATCTCATTTTTTTGGAATTGTCATGTTGACATGGTTCTGAAACAATTTAATCCATCTTATCTATGGCATTGAAAAGTTCAATGAATTAGGAATACAACTTTTTGATATGGTTCAGATAATTTTTAAAAATTTGTAATATTTAAGAAATTGTCTCCAATTATTTATTTATTAATTTTTCTTAATTTGTAGGAGATCACATTTTGCCAGTTGAGGTCTAGGCTTACAGGAATTTCTACGATTTGAAAATAATCAATAAATAGTCAGAATACATATTTTTGTGGATGTTATTATAATTAAGCTGCAGTATATTTTGCAATAGGGCTTGTTAGCTGATTTTTGAAGCCATAAGTCCCCAAGAAATGAGTAAATGTCGTTTAGGGCGAGTCCAAGATCTGAGGCAATAAATAAATATATCTCACCTTTAGCTTTTCCATTCATGGTTGCTAAGTCATCCTTGATACTTAATTAATATGCACTTTTTATTGTTATTCCTGTGGAAAATGGTGCTTAAAAGCATGGGTGAACTAAGCAGTAATAAGTTGAAGAACGTGGACAGGAAGCTTTAGTTATTAGGAGGGTTATATATATATATATATATATATTTCTTTACATAATTAGAGCATGATTAAAAGTTCATCAAAATTTTGTTTTAAGGGGCTTATTAGCAAAGTTTAATTATTTGCATCCTTTGTGTCATGGACCCTTTTTATGAAGTAACATATGTTTAGGTTATCTGATTTTGTCTTACTGCCAGGTTTTTAAAGAATAAAATTCAACCAGAGGACCAACATAAGTTCCATTTCTTTAATAGAGAATTCAATCAAGTAGTATGTAAATTGTTAAATTAGACAGCTTTTTCCCGTTAGTATAAAATGATGATATAACATAATAAAAATTTCAAATTTGGGTTATGGTGTGCTTGGTATTTGTAGTATCTGTTACAAGCAAAGCAAACGATTTAGCTTATTCTGCCATCATGCATGATGGAATCAAACATGGTTACTAAAAATAGGTAAGTTCACCTTGAGGTTATTGTTAAGACGAAAATAATAATTAAAAATCTCTAATAATTTTTAGCAATGGAATGGCAATGAAGACACTGTCGTGAATTTTGTTTTTTTAACAAGTAATTGGGACAATTACATGATTTAAGAATATATTACTTGTGTAATGCCATGTAATGCTATAAGCATATTTTCTGTTATTGATATGATTTTATTATACACTTAAAGGCATGTTCATATGTGTGTGATTTTGATGAATTCTATCAAGGGTCATCCTTATGATTTTGTTCCCACTAAGCTAATAAGCTTAGCATGGTTTTTTTTTCCATGTTGGTTCAGGTGAAGAAAATCAATTTCAGGGATTATTTGCAGCATTGAAGGCGAGCACAAGCATATAAATTTTTGTTTTAGTTGATTTAAAGTTTGGAATCTTGTACAGTTTATGTGAATAACAATTATAAAAATCTTTTTGTAATGATGTAAAGGGAGCCTTATAGTATAAACCGTATAGTATATAGTATGTAGTAGCACTTAAAAGAAGTATAGCAATAACCTACTAATAAATGACTTAACTTGAAATGCTCGTTACATGAATATAGGCTTGAACTCCTTAGTAAACATGCAATTTGTTATGATGTGTATAGGTTATGGAGAAGGGTGTTACAAAATATGCCTAGATTTTATTTATGCAAACTTGTGAAAAAATTTTCAAATTTCAATTAGGTCTAACTCGAATTTGACCCATCTCAATCCAGCCTAAACTCGGTCCCTATAAAATCCAAACTAGCCCAGCCTGAAATAGTTCTATATTTTATTTATTCAAGTTTGTGCAAAAAAAATTTTAAATTTCAATTAGGCCTGGCCCATTTTGGCCTAGCTCGAACCCAATCCATTCTGTCGCGACTTGAATGAAACCTAACTAACCCAGCCTAAAGTGGGCATATATTTTATTTATACAAGCTTGTGCAAAACAAATCTTCAAATCCAAGTCAAAGAAAGCTTAGATGTTATTTATGCAGGCTTGTGTTAAAAAAAGAATCTTCCAATTTCGGTTAGGCCTGATCCATCCTGGCCTAGCCCAAAGTAGGCTTGTATTTTATATATATAGGCTTGTGCAAAAAAAAATTCAAATTTTGATAAGCCCTAATCCATTCTAGTTTAACACTAACTTAGCCATCCAATTAGTATGTTGTAACTATATCATGAGTAAATTTTCATTAAAAAATGGGTTAAATGGTTTAACCTATAAATTCACCCATTAGTGCTATCATGTGACCACATATGCCTATTTGGGCCACCATGTAACCCATCTACGCCACCATGTAACAAATCCATAGGCTAACTAAAATCTACACAACCCTTTTGGGCATTTATGATCTGTCCCTTTTTTATTCGTGCATTTATAACCCGATGATGTTGAAAAAGAGAAAGAACAAATGAAAGAAAAAAAGAATGAAAAAGACTTGGATGAAGTCATTAGATGTTTGTTGATGTCAACAGTGACCATTTTTGATAAACTAAATGGGCTTATAAATATTATGAATAATAATCGTATCCAACATTCTTTATCTAAGTGACCAAAAACCTCACTTGGATACGATTATATACATAAAATTTTACAAGAAAATTCAAAAAAACTTTCAACAAGTCTATACAATGTATCCTGATGCGTTTATAAATTTATGCACTATTATTAGAGAAAAATCATTATTACATGATCCTAGATTTATTTATGTTGAGAAAATGCTTGTAGTATTTTTATACACAGTTGGTCAAAATTCTCTATATTATGGTAGAAGAAACATTTTCTCGAGCACATTTTTCTATTAGAAAAGAATTTTAACAAGATTTTGATGGCATAGAACGTAATTGCAGTAGATATGATGGCAAAACCAAATCATTAGTGCTAGAAAAATTAGAAAAAATACCAGCTTTTATCCTTTAAAGTACTTGAATTTTTTAATTATTATTATTATTATTATTATTATTATTATTATTATTATTATTATTATTATTATTATTATTGTTGTTGTCGTCGTCGTCGTCTTTGTTATTATTATTTTTTAATTTTTTTATTATTATACCTAATTAAATATTTTTGTGGTCAAAGTAAGTTCAAAATGCCTTTTAATCTGTCATTTATTTATTAGTTTATTTTATTGGTATTTATTACTTTTTCTTTAATTTTTTTTATTGTAGGATTGCATTGGAACTATTGATGGCACTCATACTCCAACAATGGTACATGGACGTAATACCAGCAGTTATTGTAGCAGTCACAAAATAAATTCGTAAAATGTCTTTGTAACACCAGATACTCGAATATTGAATCTTTTATTGAAATATCACAACTGTCGTCTTGCTTAACTATATTATCAATTAATTCCCTTATCATTCATCTCAATATCAACAAACATCAACCATATTCAATAATTATCACAATACAACTTAATTTTATTCTTCTAAAACATACATAAAATCTAGAATTTCTTGAAAACAATAATACATATATCTAACCTGACTTTATAAACTTACTCCTCATACATATACATATACGCAAATTCTTTCATTCAATGTACGACTTCTTAAGTATCCAGTGCCTATCCCTTCAAACTAATGTTTATTCCTTCAAGTACCTATGCATAGTAAATAACTACACGCTAAGCATAAAATGGTTAGTGGTGGATACCCAACTAAAAAATTTCACAAGTATGCACACATATAATTTTACTCGTTACATATCTACGATTAATGCTTTTATTCTTATTAATATCCATTCTCTATTTTAAATTTCTTGACATTTCCTGTCTCCTTTCTTTAATTTTGTGCTATTGCATGCCTTAATTAATTTACCATTCAAGTCTAGATATCTTTATTGTTCCTATCATATTTCACTTAAGTTTTTCCTATGTCATGTTTTATTTTCAATTTACCTTTTTCCTGAATTTTCTACTAAATTAATACTCTCATTCTTTTCAACTTAATTTCCATATCCTTACCTTCCATTTTATTGGTTTCTCATTCGCATTGTCAATCTATTATTCTTATCTCTTTTCCTTGTATTGAGTTATTAATTTATCTCTTTTATATACATTTTATCATCTAATTATGGTTTGCCGTTCTAGTATCATTTTGATTTCTCCTTCACTTTTTGGCCCTTGATTTCTCAGTTTTGTTATCGAATTATGGCTTACCTTGTGCTTCTCCATTTTAGTCTTATCTACATCACTTCCATTCTTTATCTATTATTTAGCTTGGTCCTCACCGTTTAATTTTTTTTACTATTATTCTTTATCGCACTTTGCCCCTGCTAAGTAAACATTTTATCTCTAATGTACTTGTTATATCAAATTTATTTCTCATCATACCCACTTGATCTTGTTTTTATCGTTATTGTGTTATTTTGATTAGTCACTGAAGTCTCTATTATTCAAAATTCTATTTTAACCCTTACTTTTACACTTATTTCAGGTTTGCCGTTATTTTACATTTATTTCAAATTTAACAATTTTTATTTTACTTATCTTACCATATTTGTACTTTAACTTCATTTTATTATTAAATTTATCAATACTGAGCTATTTCGTTAATCACTCACACATGCATCAACAATTTACTATCCCAAGTTGTGTCATTATTAAATGCTTATTTTATTTCTTAAGCATTTTACTTATTTCTATATTAAATTATACTCTTAATTATTCCTTAATGTCTTAAATTCTACATTAAAGGCTACATAGTTACCTACTATTGGTTTATTCTTATTTTCGTCATTATATGTTATTTAATCAAAATTAAGGTTCTTTCTTTTTCATTACCTGTTATTCTTGCTATAATTTTCCCCCATCCTTTTTCCAAAGGTCATTATTTTTGTCAAATTACAATCTAATCCCTGTAATTTACACTATTCCTTCTATTTTCTTTTAGCTCTCAATCTATATTTCCATATTGATTCTTATCCTCATTTTACAAATATCTCATTTATTCCTACTTATTTATCATTATGCGTCTGATTCCTTAATTCAGTATCCAATTTACCATTTTGTCTTTCAACTTATTATTTTATTGTTAATTTACCATTTATTTTTAATTCACTAATAAATTCCAATTTCCATTCCAAAGTTTAATTATCATACACAATAAACTCTATAATATTCAATTTTCACCTTTAGTCCTTATAATCCTTTTTAATTACATTTTCCCCTTTTTTAAGTACTTATGCATGCCAATGTTCATTTTGTCCCTAACTCTTAATTTACTTCCATTTTCAACCTTTATAATCCAAATTCACATTTGTAATCTCTAAATTACATTTTTTTATCGCTCTTATTACTTATTCATATCTTTTACTCATTTAATTATCACTATTTAGGTGAAAACTTTCATTTTGGTCCCTAACTTTTATTTTATCATATTTCTCACCAATTACTACACAAATTTTATGTTTTTTTGCCCTTTTTGTACTATTTATTGCGTTTTGCCCTCCAATTTAAGTTTTGGTCCTTATGATTTTTTCACATAGTGGCAAATTATCGATTGGTCCCTATTGATTTTATTTTCATACATTTTCATCCTTTTTATTATTTTACCCCTTTTAACTATGTTTTAATATTAATTTGCATTTTTTTGCCCTTTTTATCTTGCTTATTCACATATTTACCACTATTTATCTACTTATTTGCATTTTCATCCACTATTATTCTTTATTTACATTTATGACATTTTCAATCACTTATTCACATGTTAATTCACTATTTACTATTAATTTACCTATTTGGCCCCTTTTTATCTTTTATTTGCATAATTGCCACTTTTCATTATTTCTTTACATATTTACTCTTGGTTAACATTCATTTACATATTTATCCATTTTTCATTAATAATTTACGTATTTATATATATTTCATCATAAATTATCAATTTACTTCCTATTTTGCCCCTAGTAGTTTCCAACGAAAACCCTCGAGTTGGATATATGGGATCAAATATTTTAAAGTGTGAAACAACTCTTTCTTTTCTTTTTTTTTTAACTTTTTCAAATATTTTAAAGTGTGAAACCCCCTTTGGTCCACCTATGCGAGTCGGGATGACTCATTACTGCAATAAATGTCCCTATGGTTAGCCAATTATATCCTATATCTCTAGTTTTGCTACTAAATACTAAAGGAAAAACTATTTTCACAATTTCAAATAGAATATGAATTATCTTCACATTTTCTCATATTCTCACTTTATGTCACAAATAAACTTCATATCATATAACTTATATTCATCAAATTATTACTTTTCATCACTTAATATTAATTATGCCAACACATTCACATCAAATAGCCACTGCACACCATATGGTTGTCATGTGTCTTTCCATACATTTTATTTTATCACATTAATTAATCATTTTCATGCTCAGTTGTTCATTTAATGCCTTCATTTAGCATTACACATCAATTATTCATGACTATATCACATATTTATGGTTTTTCCCATGTGATATTCCCATCATACGCATTAATTTCTCATGCATTATCATCATATTTATGTTTATTTATGCATTTCAAGTTTTCATTTGTTATTTGGCATCAAATAACTATGATTTTGCTTATCGTTATCATTTGATCAACCAATATTTAATTATCACTCACTCATTATGTTTTCACCATATTTGGTTTCTAACCTTGTTCTAATGTCTAATTCATATATTTTTACTAAGGTTTCATCAAATCAGTCGTTAGTTTTCTTTTATTCTTTATTCAACCACTACTTATTCTCATCCATTTCACATTGGTTTCATGTTAGATTTTGTACATAATAGATTAATTTTATCAAATTACTTATAATTTCATCTTAAAATATATACTTCATATATTACTTTATTATTATTCCATTAAAATCTTTTAAGTATACACTTAATATACTTATTATACTATTCAGCCATTATGTACACACAACCTTTCACATACTTTTTCTTACTATAAATGGTTCTCATAATATCTTTAAGGTGAATCATACTTGTCTACTATTATTTTGTTATATTTAATCTTTATTCCCTCTTATTTGGCATTAGTATCATTTGGCATTATAGAGTTTAATCCATGTCAAGTTGTTTAATTCATCTAAGTCATTCTAAACTTGTTTCCCAAGCCTAATTAACATAAAGCTAACATTTAATCAATTTAGTTCCTTATATAACCTTAACTTCTCATACGTACATAATAGGTACCAATTCTAACTTACTATATTAGGTTATGTTTTCATGTATTTAACTCCATCAATTTCATTATCTATCATTTAATTTCACTTATTTAGCATTAACATAAATTTAAACATACTTTATGTGTAAGAACCCTAAATTACATAATAGGTTCCAATACCACTTCCTACATTTAATCATGCTTTCATGCATTTACTTTCACCAGTTATATTATTTAACATTTAATTTTTTTTAATTATCACTAATTTAATTTTAGCTCATCTTACACACAAAAATCCTAAGTTACATAACCTTAATCATATGAAATAAATTAGTTTAGGTATCCATGTACCTATTTTTCCAAGCTCTCTCCTTGTATTCTCATCCTTGTCACCTTTTTCCTTCCTTTTTCATTTGATCTTGCTTAATTCTCTTTATATTTCTTTCTTGGCCAAACCATTCATGAGTTCTTTCTTCAATTTTTCTTCTTTCATAATTCAAAATAGTCAAAACATTAATCTCTATCTCAAAATCTACCTAAAAACCCATTAAACTCATTAAAATTTTACTAAATTAACTTACTTGAATTTTTGCTCTAAATCTTTTCTTTACAATTTCATCCACTTCCTTTACTTAAAATAGGTTTTTGAAATGGCTAGAGATGAATTTAAGGTCTTAGACTTATTTAAGGTGTGAAATTTGGTGGAATTAGGTGGAAAATTTTGGTAAAAAATGGAAAAAATAGGAGATTATGTGGGACGGCTAAAAAGGAGAAGAAAGTGGAAGAAATTGCTAGAAATGTGAAGTCCTTATTTATACCTTAGAAGGATGTATGTGTGTTTAATTGATAATATGATTGATACATGCTTATTTAGTTAGTGTACTATAAGTTAGGACTTAGAGGTAATTATTTTCAAAGAAATAGACAAAATGGTTATTTCATATTAAGTCGTACATGTACATAATTGAAAGAAAATATGGTATACAAGGATTAATTGAAATAAGAAAGTGAAATTTTTAGGGTAAGAATAAGAAATTGAAGAGAGTTAAAGGGCTAAGTGTAATTTAACTAAGGCTAACAAAGTGTACCAATGAGATGTTAGCACCTAGCTTTTCTAGATTTCTTATGAGAAAAGAAGAAAATGCAAGGGATTTAAGGGGAAGGGATGGCTGGCCATTCAAAAGCAAAAAGGAAGCCATTCATCTCCCTAAATAACCTTTAAACAACCTATAAATAATCCCCAAAAATTTAGTTTGACATTTGAGAGGAGAGAGAATTTAGTGGTTGGTGTATATATTTTAAGGTATTAACTCCCTTTTCTTCTATTTTTCTTTTGTTTTTTATGATGGGAATTAATTTGATGGAGTATACAAATTTTTATATTTATAATCTCTTCTGTGTAGAAGGAGAATCAAGTAGAGGAAAGGAGAACGAGGTGCAAAGGGATTGAAGGAAATGTTTTGCTTGATAAAAAGGTATGGGAACTTCTCATCATTTTGTATGTGTATGTTTTTTATGTGATATGGTGAATTGAATATTAGATGTTGTAATGATGTATGATTATTGAAATTAAGCTTAATAGTGCTTGAGAACTAGAATATGAAAATTGTTCTTAGGATAGCAAAAATCTGTCTTAGGGCTCATCTAATCAAGTAGGACTGTTTTTCCTATAACTCAAGCTATAGAGATGAAAATTAAGTAATTATAGTCAAAACTAGGCTTGAATTGTGATGTTGTTTGCTGCCCTATCATTAGGGTAGTCTCTATTATTCAATGAATATATTGAGATTTTGAAGTGAAAATGAGCTTATTTTTTATAATAAAAAACTAAAAACATAAAGGAATAACTTTGTAGAAGACGACTTTGCCTAAAAATGTCATTTATTAGGTCCAAAATAGTATAACAGTTGAACCTAAAAATCTAATTTTAGGATTCTTAGGGCAAAATGGTGTTCACGATTGCAACTAATCAATTACCACCGTGAACCCCATCTAGAACTAATTTTACACCTATCTCACGAATGCAACTAATCAGTTTCCACCATAAGCCTCTTCTGTTTCCTTTTATACTTAATTTTTAGGCCTCAAATTGTCATAGAAACTTATCTGAACCTCCCCAAATATTTATTGAGTATTCTACACATAAAAATAAAGGTAATATGTGACATTAAATATGTGTGGAGCATAATAAAGTATGGGAATAAAGTTATAGAATGAACACTAATACTAAAAGACATGAACATATGTGATTCAAGATGTTCCAATTTAGTAATGCACACTTATGAGAATGTTTCTATTCTTAAGAATATGCATCAATTATCAAAATTATACTATCACGGTGGTTATAGCTACTTACATATACACACAAGTGTATTATAATGAATTAAACTTGTTGAATGAAAGATGTGAAAATAGATCAATGCTTACATATAGGGCTTGGTTGTGGATAGATAGGCATGCCTATAGGGTACAGTTGTAGCTGCCATAATTTTTCCTCATTAAGGACCACATTCTTAACCCCATTAGGTCCATAAGTTTGATACCTTTGGGTATCCACATGTTAAATGTAGCACCCACTATGCAAATACCCCATTATACATGTATCATTAATACTATTAATCATGCTTATGCTACATATTCATTTAATCATCATTTAGCCATTAAACATGCCACATGGTTTCATATGCCTATATGCATGCTACAAGTCTATTCCCGTTTTCCATTTCATACCTATTAACATGCATACTAGTCTATATGAATATTACTTTATGTAAATCACATGCACACATTCTGTCTTAGCTTTACTACTAGTGAGTTACAATATTCCGCATAGGTTTTAAACATAACATAAAATAACTGGCCTTAATACAAAACATATGATAATTGTATTACAAAATATCCTACATCAAGGTTATAAGTCGATGGTTGGCCCTTCCTGATGCAGAGAACGTCCCTCAACAAAAGTCTTGCTATTTGAACCTACATGGATAAAATAACCCGTGCTAAGCTATAAAGCTTAGTGGGGAATATCTACAGATGGATGACCACACACACAGGTCATCAAACATACATATACAATGTATACAATTAATAACATATGCAACATATCATGTCTTTAATACCAAATACTTTAAAGCATAACATATTCTTCCATGTTCCTAATCATTGTACCCAGAAGAGTAACAATTATGCTCATATTCATAATTCATATAGACAGCAATTTCCCATGTAAACATATTCAAATAAAACATAATTCCTGTGTAAAACAACATTATGATCCACAATATCAATCTTTAGTCAAATCACTTTAACTGTTTAATTTCTTTATCATTACTATGAATAAAGTTTAGCCTGCCTTAGCTTTATCGGTGGATAACGGGAACTATGGATACACATCGGTATCAAAGAAGGATATCCAAAGATATCAAATCAATAGACCCAAACGGGGCCAAACTATACTATGGACCGGTCAAGCATACCCAAACGGGGTAGCCTATCAACCCAAACGGGGTTGATCATTATCCAAACGGGATCATACATATACTATGGACCCAAGCGGGCCAAACTATGGCAGCTGCAATTTCCCTATAGGCGCCTATCTATCCACATCTAAAACTGTATCGTAGGCAGAACTATATTCGTGTTCAATTCACATATTAATACTGTATTCATAGTATAACGTTGTGCACATATACATAGTTTTATATAACTATGAATTCTATGGTGCATAATCAGATATATGCACAATGCACATGCCAAGTTATACATCTGGCTTATTCAAATCTGTATGACTGTATAATTTGCATCATAACATATAGGCATGACATATAATCATCATATCATATACTCGATCATGTTTTCATTAAGCATTTCACATGCTCATAGTCATGCTAATTCATCCTCTATCTCATAGGGCAATTACATGCTTATATACTCATATACATAATCATAAATGTACATACCTGTGGGTACATTCGCATATAGTTGATTTATTCTTATGAGCATGTTTCCAACACATATATATATACCTTTATCATTATTTAAGTTATGTGCTATACAATATATCAACATGTTTCCTTATGGGCATATACACATGCCAAAGTCATACTATTATAGTTCCTATTTTATAGCATAGGTACATGTCAATATGTGCACTTCCATGTCATAAAATTTACATGTGTATATATATCAATTTAGCATATGACCATCATGCACAAGACTAATCACATGTATAGGTTAGATATTTCATCACTAGTCTTTATTCATATTCACAATTGAATGCACATGTATAGGTTAGATAGTCATACTACATGTCTTATTCAATTAACTTTACTATCACATAAGCAACTATCTGTCTCAGTCAATTTAAAGATCATATAATCAAGTGTAGCAATGATTTGCACAATATTGCAATTTCTGTTATATTGAGCAGTCTAAAACAAGTCTGGATTCAACCCTAGATTACATGTACTTAGAGATAGATTTAAACTTAGGTTTCTTCATATGAAATATAGGTATGGAAGTCTATTTTTTAATGCAAAAAGAATCATTCAATTTGCTATTCTATAGCTCAACTTATGAGCAAAACATTCCAGACAGGTCATTCAGTCGTGAAGGGGAGTTCGACTAGTGAAAGGCTTCACGAGTGAAGCAAATAAGGCAAATCTCACGACTCATGAAGGAGTTCACAAGTGGAGAAGAAAGGCTATACATCACGACTAGTGAAGAAGCTCATGAGTGGAGAAGAAAAACTGCACTTTACGACTCGTGAAAAGCTTCACGAGTCGGACTAATGTTCACGACTCGTGAAGTCATTCACGACTCGGCAAGAACAGTTTTCTTCTTCAACCTCACATCGATAAAATTTCAGAAAAACGTAAATTGAGTTCTATAAATCCCACACAATTCCAATAATCATCCTCACATGCAATATGAACAGCCTAAATTCCCATACCTTGGCTGACAAATCCTATATCTTCAACCTCTAGCAATGTCCTTTCCTTTGCTCCTTCTTCCCTCCACTTCTCCTTCACAAATATCATCATCATCATCAACTTTTAAATTTCCAGCATATGTACATTTTCCTCAGTTAACTTGAAAAGAAGAAGATGGAGATGATGAAGGATTAAATTAAGAGTTTAATTACCTTAGTTTACTACACTAAACTCATGATTAACCCACAAACATTATCACCTAATTGCTTGAGATAATTGAATGAAAATCAAAGGAAGAAGAGATAAACAATTTTTTGGTTTTCTCTCTTCAAATGCCGTTCTCAAGATCTCAACCAGCCACCTCACAATCCACTAACTTCTTATCTTTATATCAACAAGCAAAATTCTCTCTATGGTCCCTTGAAAGTTTGCATGCCACACAAATGCCACAAACCTTTATGCTTGTAAGACTTTAACCCCTCCACTAACTCTTTTTCAAAAAAATCAACCTATCAATTTATTCATCCTTTCAAATTAACCTATAATTAAATGCTTTTATTCCCAATTGACCACTAATATGCCACAATTACAAATTAACCCCAAATTAATATCTTTTACTTCAATTACACCCTCAAATACTATTAAACCATATTCTTATATTTTATTTTCATGCAATTAACATAATAGCATGCTAATTTATCCCCTTAACTTAATCATACAAATATGCAAAATTAAATTAGGGTCATGTTAGGGGTCTTACATTAAATACCTATGGGAATTCACATGATTGATACCTATGGGTATCCATGACACCCGTTATCCACACACACAGAACATAGGTAGGCATCCATAAAAAATAATATGAGAATAAGATATATGCTAAATTAATGATGTACTATGTATGATTGAGCTTATTTTACAAATATTGTATTGACATTATTCCTCCTTGTGTGTGTGTAGCTTGCTTCCATGGGTAATATAAATATAAACTTATACCTTGTGTATGCTTATGTGCTTCGAAACAATCATTGTGAGTGGTTGTTCACATATTAACTGTTCTCCACTAAGTTGCATAGCTTAACATGGGCATTTATCTGCTTAGGTACTTAAGCTAGGACTCTTTAATAAGGATAAGATCTACAACAATAAGGCCAACACCAGTAGTAGGAAAAAATCAAAGTACGAAGATAATATCTTTTGTTTTGCTAATGTAATCACTATTTTGTACTAATGAATTGGGATGTAAATATTATAAATTGTATTGTATAAACGTATCTATTTATATTCTTTTCAATTGTAATGTTGTTTGTATAAATGGCCCCATGTTGTCCTAATAATTATGCAACAGACTATCATATATTTAGTTATGTGCAATATAGTATGTGTAGTAATAAGAAACAGGGAAGAATTAGAGTAAGCATTATAGGAAATTTCTAGTTTCTTAGGCTTTTATACCCATCTCAATTGGGCCAAATCTGGTCTAACCAATTTGGATCCAACTAATTAGGCCTAATTAACTAATTAATCAATATTTTGGCCTAATTATTTTTCTACCACTTCTCTTACACCGTTTCTCATAAAAATATGTTCTTAATTATATAAAAATATTTATTAGGCTACACAAATATTTTTAGGTCAATTTGACACCATTTTCAGTCCGATAAATTTCCACCAATCCAAAAATTCATCTTTCAATGTCACCATAAAATTAATTTTTCACTGTTAAATACTCTCCCATACTATTTAAATTGAATCCATATATTAGATAATTTTTTAGAATCCTATAGCATTATTTTTCAAGCCCGGCAAAAGTTTCAGCCAAACCCTAATATGAGCCGAGTAAATTTTTCACTAACCCTTTTGAGGGTATATTTAAACTCAATTTAACCTCTAGTTTTACCACTAGATTCATCATAAATTGTAATCTTTAATGATGAATTTTTTTTTGTTGGTCTAGGGTGGTACTATTCACCTTGGTGTCACTATTCACAGTCTAAAATGTACTATCCACAAAAATTAAAATTTCGGCCATTATAGTCTTGGCAATTTGTAATTTTGATTTGAAGTTTATATATGTATTGAGTGAATGCGAAGGATCTACTCATGAGTCAAAAGTGGTGAATTATGTTCACTAAGCCTTTTGAGGGCATATTTAACCTCAAGTTTTACCACTAAACTCATCATAAATTGTACTTTCTAATGGTGAAATTTTTTTGTTGGTCTAGGGTGGTACTATTCACCCTGGTGTCACTATTCACAATCTAAAATGTACTATCGACAAATTAAAATTTTGGCCATTACAGTCTTGGAAACTTGTAATTTTGATTTGAAGTTTATGTATGTATTGAGTGAATGCGAGGGATCTACTCATAAGTCAAAAGTGGTGAATTATGTTTTATCAAGAAGAAATGTACTTAAAGTGCTATGAGGTTTTATTTTATTTTCTTACCACCTTATTTTTCTTGTATTATTTTCTTATTATTTTATTATTTAAATTTCTCTAAAGTATACATGACGTAATACTTACTAATTGAACAAATATTATTTTTTACTAGGTAAATAATTTTTGGTGGATTATGGATTTCCTAATCGATGTCAGTTCTTAGCTCTTTTCTAAGGTGGTAAATATTATCTCTAAGAATTCATTGGTCAAGGTTGTTATCCTAAAACTCTAAATGAGTTATTCAATCTTCATCAATTTCAAATCATAGTTCACAATTTCTAATCAGCTCATTTTTTCCATTTGGTACATAGGCAGAACTAGTGTTAACTTACATAGCATTACACAACATTTTCCACTAAGAGTGTCAACCAGATGAATTTCTAATCGAGCTAGATACTGAAAACTATCATCTTATGAGTGCGAGTTAATCAAAAGAGTGATTTTGAATCAATCTTTGAAACTCATACTCAAAAAGAGAGAATACTAATGAATGGAGGATTGAAATTGCTTGAGATCTTTAATAATGCAGCACATTAGGTTTTTTTATTTTTCATTAAATATTTGTAGTATTTTATAAATTTTGCTCTATTAAAAAAATAAATGTTAGATTTTTTCAAATTGAAAAAAATTTATGTATAATATTATTAGTTATTATGTTAACATTTTGGGTACAATTTTATCTTTGATCCACATATAAATAGGTATATATTAAGTTTTGACTAAGCCACCAAAATGCATGTATGAAAATAAAATATATAAAATATTTGTAAATTTGAATAATAAAATAAAATATTTATAAAAACCATTCAAAGTCATCCATACTTTTAGAAAATCTATTAAAATCATTAAAAATCATCCATACTTTTAAAAATTCTATCAAAATCCTTAAAATTCTATAATTAAAGTTATTTATAAAAAAATCCATTAAAATCTTAATTGAATACACCCTCCTTATATTATAGTTTTGAATATAGTAACTATTTTAAAATTAGTTTGAATTTATAGTTATATGTAGTTCACTATTTTTTTTCATTTATATGTAGTGGCCTACCATGTTTAGTCTTCATTTGGCATGTTCAATTCCCATTTCAACTTAAAATTCAAAGGCTAGTTGCATAAAAAGGTATACAAGTTCATTTCTTTTTCTCCTTTGTTTAACTTTTAGATCTCTTTTGCTTTTAACTCTCAAAAGAGAGAGAGAAAGAGGACAAGAGTAATTATGTCTTATTTCTTCAATGGGATAGCAAGATAGCAGTTGGAGAAGATAAAAAATAATAGTAATAATGATGTCAAAAGTGGATAGGGAATTTCGAAAGGAGGAATAGGGAATGGAGCTGAAATTGAGATAATGGAGGAGTTAGTTATTCCAATTGGATTCAATTTTACCAAGGGAAGTCAATTCCTGATGGTGGCAGTGGTGGTGTTAGAATGGTTATTAAGAGGTAGCCTAAACAATATATAGTTTGTTAGGGAAGATTTAATCGGCCCTTGCCCTCTTAAGAGTAATCACTAGATTTTCCTTTTTGGGTGTTACATAATTTGAATTTTACATCTGCATTTTTAATTTTCTTTCCTTTCTTATGACATTAAATTTCCATTACACCAATAAATTATATAAAAAAATGGTTACAAATATGATGACACAAGTAGTAAACTAATATGAAATGATCATCACTACGAAGAAAAAAAAAGGAAATTGGTTGAATTAGCATTTTGCTTGATTAGCATAAGTTGATCTTTTCTAAGAAGCAAATTGAACAATTCATTTTTTTTTGTGCTACACGTACACTTTGGAAGAGGAAAACCTAAAATGTATTCATACTAAATCCTCAATCTAAAGGAAACATAGGTCATGATTTTATTTTTGTTTTTTTATTTATTAATTATCTAATCTTTAGTGCTTAGGTGTTTGAATATTAGATGATTAATGTATTTTAAATATTATTTAAAGAATTACCTACCATATACTTCCTATTAAGTGCATAAAGTAACCATATTTGCTTCACCTAGGTGGTAATTTATGAGACAATAATAGTCTATGATGAGCTTAAGCCATATTTTTTGCCTTAAATTGAGCTCTTTTTGGATAGGCAAGTATTTTAAACTCTTATGATCAGTATATATGTAGCATTCTTCACCATATAAATAATGTCTCCAAATCTTCAATGCAAACACTATTGTTGCTAACTCTAAATTATGGGTGGAATAGTTCCTTTCATATGTTTTAAGTTGCCAAAATGCATAGGCAACTAGCTTACCTTCTTGCATAAGTATATAGCCTAAGTTGTTTTTAGAGGCATTGTTGTAGATCACTAAGTCTTTTTCTAGTTCTAGCTATGTAAGAACTAGTGCTTCCATCAGCATGCTTTTGAGTTTATCAAAGCTCTCTTGACACTTATTAGTCCATACCAATTTCACATTGTTTTGAAGTAGCTTGTTTACTTAACCATATCAATATTATAATTGCTTACACATTAGGTAGTGAAATTTATTATTATTATTATTATTATTATTATTATTATTATTTGTGATGTATGTTAAACCTTGCAAGCATCCGGTATATCCTCAAAAACCTGCCTTTAGGGCTCAAGATCGAATCAAGGTTCATTTAACTCGTGAAGACTGGTTGCTTTGCAATAGATAGAATTTTATTCTCATCTATTGTTGATGATTAACCTATGAGGGTATCTGTTGGGAATCACAAGGCAGGTATCATAGAGTCACCACCCAATAAAATATTGGAAAAGTGAGTTCTCACCTTGTGAAGCTGGAACTAGAGATAGTTCAAACTTCACTCCTATTTAGAACTTGGTTAATGTTTACATAAATGCTTAATCATTCCAATCTCCTTCTCAAGTACTTTATATTAAGAAATTAAATAGTCCACTGTAAGCACGTAAAAAGCGATAAAATATACATACAAAAGTGTTAAATGATAAATGATGCATAAATTGAAGAATTAATTAAGCTTTATCTAAAACAAGGACATTGGTCTTCTCATGCATATTTACAAAAGTCATAATTTCGGATGCATTTTTGATAAAGAAAATGTAAGGCCCTTAAACATGATTATTTTGGTAGAAACATGATGTAAATGATTTGAATTTTGGACAATTAAAAAGAGAACAATATTTAAGAAGGGTTACTTGAATAGATGTTATAAAACATTGTGAACTAGTGACTGTAATTCCAGTAAAATTTGAATTAGAAAACTCAAATTGAGACCAATCTAATTTATAAGGTTACACAATATATATACCTACAAATTTGTAGAAGAGATCTATCCCTAATTCTGCCTTTAAGTCATCCATAAAATTTATTGAATTTTGGTTGAGCTATTAATTTTGGTTCTAGAACTAGTTGTAGTAAAAATGATGTATTGTTGTGTATAATGGTCATAATTCCATGAGGTCGAATTAAATGCACAATAGAATTATAAATGAACATTTTATATGAAGGAAGCATTGTCTAATTCTGTTTGTATGAATGTCTAATGTTAGCTTGAAATTCGTAAGAATTTGTTGCACTATTAAGGAACAGATTGTGGTATTTAGGGCATAAATCTTGGTAGAGAAGTTAACATACTATGCTGTAAATTTTTGGTAAACTAGATACCTAGGAGAAGAACTTTGTTGAAGGAAAGTTAGTCTGATTCATTCCCTATTTGATTCTATGAATTTTATAAGTGGTAACAAAAATTGTTTTTGATTTTATGAACAACCTATGGTTTTTCTTGAATATCTCAAATTATAGATTTGATATTGAGATGAATTTTGATGTTTTAGAAACTGGACATATAGGGAAATGAATTTTAAAGAGGTCACTTGGCCTAAAAATAACATCTTCCAAATGAAAAATGGCACCTAAGTTGGATCCAAAATGCTGCCCCTATGCAAAGTTTTTGTAGGTAGAATTTTAATGTATCTTCTATTATGGTCTAAATATAGTTATGTTAAATATGTGTTTATATGAAAACACATTGAATTGGATATAGCATGTGATGTGATTATTGATAAAGGTCCATATATATATATATATATATATATATATATATATATATATATATATATATATATATATATATATATATATATATATATATATATATATATATTGTTAGTGTAAGCACTTGCCCCAATGCATTATAATAAAACACTTTGAATTAATAAAATGAGGTATTTGTTTTATTTATTGTATTCCGGTGCATATCAATTGATAAAACTATCCAAGAACGTTGTTTCGGTTTAAGTTATCATGTGTGAGGCACATGGTTGTAAGACCTTGAAATAAATGAGACTTCATTCTAAATATCCCTAGTCGGTCATTGTTATAGGAATAAAAATGAATTAAGACTAGTATGCTCTCTCTGATATTATGAGTTCTATCTTACGGATCATTAGGACAAGAGTTTCAATCAGAGATCATAGATACATGTTAAAGAACATGGTATCTGGATACGATCCGTTCATGAGAACACTACATGGTACAAGTCATAAATGTTTCTCATATGCAAGTTTTGTATCGGAGTTCTTAGACCTAAAATCTCTATGAAACTCTTTATGAATTACTATGTACTTTGACATACACCTAACATGCTCGTAATAGAGTGACAAGTACGGGTATGATTGGGTATGCATTGATTCATATTACAGAGCATGAGAGAAGTGAAGGGATTACCCCTCTCGATAAGAGAGAAAATATCATCGGCCACTTGATCAGTGAACTGAGAAGTGTATGGCCATACCGAGATGAAATAATGAGTAATCATTATTTATCTGAGAATTCAGTGTCACTGGAATATCAAGAAAGGAATTAATATATATAAGGATGACTAGTTCCATGCCTTATATTAATTCTAATATTTATGGGTAAGGGACTATGAAAAATTGCATTAGGTCACTAAATGCCATATGCATTTTCATTTAATTTGGAATGCTATAATATCTTGTTAGAGAATATATATAGCCTTTGAATTAATTTATTAATTCATTGCCAACATTAAATGGACCTATAAGATCGCACACAAAGCATTGGGTTTAAAATATTTGAATAAAGTATTGGGCATTAATTTGGGCTTTTAATTAAAGTCAAATTAATGTATGTAATGGGTTTTAAAATTGCTATTGGACCTTGGTCCATGAGAGAGAAAAATTCAGCCCACTAGGTTTAATTTCAATTAATTAATTATCTTGTATTAATTAAGTTAATTGAGTATTATATCCTAATGATATTTAAATCAAATTAAAATACTTAATTAAGGGATGTCTTAGCCGAAATTCCAAGATAAATATTGAAGGAATTTCGGTACATGTGAATTTCTTTATTAAGTGATATTATTTGATTAAATGTCTTATGTATTTATCTTGGATTAAATCAAAAGAATTTGAATCAATATATATCTCTTATTTTAAAGAAGTGATAAAGGCTGAAATTAATTATCTCTAAGTAGTTGATTTTATATTTATCACTTAAAAATAAAATGATATATATTGAATGAGAGAGAAAAGAAAAAACCTTAGTTTTTCCTTGGTTTTTGCGTGAAAACCTTCTCTCCCTCACATAATTTTCTCTTGGCCGAAATACACAAGGAGAAGGATTCTTTCTTGCTTTCTTGTGTTCTTGGGTATTAATAGCACCTAAAAGAAGTACAAGATCAAGTCTTGTAGCTTCAAACAATTGCCATTATGTAATACTTTAAAAGAGAGCTAGCAATCTCTATTTTAAGCCATCTTTGCAAGTGTGTGTGTGAGAATAGAGGGAGTGGCGTAAAAGGCTATTCCTTGGCATTGGTGATCAAGATCTAAGGCAGAAAAAGTCATCTTAGTTGCTGATCATCACCAAATTCAAGTATTAAAAGGCATCAAAAGTTGTAAGTTTTAAAAACCCTAAAATTGCATGTTTCGATTCTTGTCATGGAATTGTTTGGCATGTATGATTGTTTTTATCATTTTTCCACTGCACGATTACCATGAACATATCATGTCATATTCCATCAGTGGTATCAGAGCCTAAACATGCTTATTTTAGTGCTTTAGATGCATGAAAAAATTAATTAAAAATCGTTATTTTGAAAACATGTAATGCTGAAATTTTCTGTTTTAAGTTTTTTGCATTGTTTTGGTGTAAAAACGATTTTAATGGATTAGATAGGTATTATAATTAATATGACATGTTAATATACTGTCCTAAGATGTTCTAGGAGCTGTTAATGGTCAGATTTAATTGATAATACCTGATGGTACATGTTAATATTAAAACTAGGTGCTAGTTGGCATGTTAATTGTTAGTTTAACAACTAGTTTTCAATATTAAATGTAAAAACGATTTTGGCATGTTTGTAAGTGATTTTTAAAGATTAAATATCAGGTCTGGACATATTTTAAATTTGGTTTTAATTCTGGTCCATGACAATTTAATTGATTAATTTTAAAATCACTTAAAACTATGACTAGTTTGTGTTTGTTACATGTTTAATCAACATTGTTTGTTTTGTTTTGATTAAAATGGTAAAAAGACATTTAGATCAGATTGGTATAGAATATTAAATCAATATTTATGACCTTATTTAAATTATTAAATGACTCATAAAATTGATTTAAGTATTTGTGCATTTTTGTGGCATCACATAAGCATTAAACAACTAGTTTTGTTGTTTGTTTGTTTTTATGCGCATGCCGTGTATCATATATATGTTCTTCATGATTTTGTGTTTTAATTCATGTTGGTACATATTATATGTATTTTTAATGTTTATGGGCTGTATGACATAAAATTAAAAATGGCAAAATTGGAAATTATACTAGAGTTGATTTATGGCACAAATCTAACTAGTTAGTATTTTGGGCTTTTAAGAGAACTTATTCAATAAGAGGATTTAGTCCATTGGGCTTCAGCCCAGGCCCATCACGGGGTCATCTCTTAAAGGTTCAAGTACACAATTTCCATTAATGAGTTTGGCTAAATTAATTAAAAATTGGACTTTGTTTGATCCATGAATGTTATGTATATTTATTTGCTTGTTTGGTGTGATGAATGGATATGCATGGTGCATTCATAGGCCCTGGATTTTGTAATTAAATATGGCCTGCGAGCCATTATGTTTTATTGTAAAAGTTTTATTTATTTCTTAGAATAGAATATACTTGAAGACTTTGTAAATCAAGACGAAGCCCACCGGAGTGGAGAAGCCCAACTCGAAGATTCTTATGTAATAGTATAGAATCTTAGTTGTAGGTTTTTGGGCCCATGTTTGTCATGCTTTACTTTATGCAATTATATATATATGTATGCTATGTATGGATGACAAAGCGTATGCCATGTAAGTCGTAATAAAAATGAATCCCTAAAAATAGTAAGTCACAAAGTTGCCTTCCTAATTCGAAATATGTCAAGGCATCGATCATCGGTCACGTAGACTAGGAGTCCTAGATGCGCCCGATTATCTTTGTGAGGCATGGGTTGTGAATGTAGGTTGGACTTAACATGGAAAGGGTTGCTCGGACCTAGGCAACTAATAAATGGGTTTGTGCTATAACATCTTAAGATGTTAGCCCATTTGATCTAATAGTCATGTACGAGACATGATTGGAGTTTTCCTACCTAAGTAACTTAACTTGTTAGGTGTACAAGCTCAGCTTGACTAATAAGTTGTTGTGAAAAGAGGATCTTGGCCCACATTAAATCACTAACGCGAATTATTTAAAGGGATATTAATTCGGTTTATGGGATTATAAATAAGACCTCATTTAATCTTGCTAAATTTCATTGTAGATTGAAAATGGCATCTTCAAACAACAATTTCTCATTGCAATCGGTCCTTAAAAAGGACAAATTGAATGGCACCAATTTCATAGACTGGTCTCGAAACTTAAGAATAGTTCTTAAGCAAGAGAAAAAGTCATATGTATTGGATGCACCCTTGCCTGAAGAACCTGCTAGGAATGCCTCTGCGATTCAAAAGGAAACTTTTCAGACCAAGAAGAGCGACTCTAATGATGTGACCTGTCTGATGCTGGCCACTATGATGCCTGACTTGCAAAAGCAATTTATGGACCAAGAGGCTTATGCGATCATGGTTCACCTCAAGGAGATGTTCCAAGAGCAAGCTCATCACGAGAGGTTCGTGACAACAAAGGCTTTGATTTCTTGTAAGATGGTTGTAGGTACTCCTATTAGTACCCATGTACTCAAGATGAAAAGGTATCTTGATACTCTTGAGAAGCTTGAGGTAAAAGTGCCAAAGGAATTGGCCACTGACTTGATCTTAGGATCATTGAATGATGATTATGATCCATTTATGATGAATTATAACATGCATGCAATGAACAAGTCAGTCACTAAGCTTTATGGGATGCTTAAGAATGCTAAAGAGAACATTTGAAAGACCAATCCCATATTGATGGTTCAAGGGGGCATTAAAAAGGGACCCACTAAGGGAAAGGGAAAGGGAAAGGAAAAACCCAAGAATGACCTAGCTCGGTTCAAGTCAAGTGGGAGTGCACCTCAGGCCCAATCCAAGCCCAAGGCGCAGAAGCTCAAAGGGAGTGAGAGCACTTGCTTTCATTACAACAAGATAGGGCATTGGAGGAAGAATTGTGCTCTCTTTAAGGAAGAACAAAAGAAGAATGGAGCCAAGGTGTCCAGTTCTGGTATTTTTGTTGTTGAGATTAACCTTTCTATTTCTACCACTTGGGTATTGGATACCGGTTGTGGTTCTCACATTTGTTCAAATGTACAGGGGCTAAGAAATAGGCGGTTACTTGGGAAGAATGAAGTGGACCTCCATGTGGGGAATGGAGCACGAGTTGCTGCCATGGAGATAGGCAACTATCAACTCACTTTACCTTTCGAACTTTGTTTAGTTTTGAAAATTTGTTATTATGTGCCTGCTATGAGCAGAAATATTATTTCAGTTTCATGTTTGGATTTGGATGAATTTGATTTTATTATTAAAAATGGCAATGCTTATATTCGTCGCCAAGGCATTTCTTATGGCAATGCCATGTTGCAAAATGGCCTTTATATCCTTGATTTACAAAACAAAGAGTCCATATACAACATTAATACAAAGAGGGTTAAATCAAACGAATTGAACCCTACTTACTTCTGGCATTATCGTTTAGGACATGCAAATGAAAAACGCATTTCAAGACTCCACAAAACTGGAGTGCTTGGGTCATTCGACTTAGAGTCTTATGATGCATGCGAGCCATGTTTGCATGGAAAAATGACAAAGAGTCCTTTTAACAAGAAAGGTGAAAGGACTAATGGCTTATTGGAACTAATACATACCGATGTATGTGGACCTTTAAGTACACAAGCTAGAGGTGGTTTTAGCTACTTCGTGACATTCACAGATGACTTCAGTAGATATGGCTATGTCTATCTAATGAAGTACAAGTCTGAAACTTTTGAGAAATTCAAAGAGTTTAAGAACGAAGTAGAAAACCAACTTGGAAAAAGTATAAAAGCCATTCGATCAGATCGAGGTGGCGAATACTTAAGCCAAGAGTTTGACAATCATCTAAAAGAGTGTGGTATTATTTCACAGCTCACTCCTCCTGGAACACCGCAATGGAATGGTGTGTCCGAAAGGAAAAATTGAACTCTGTTGGACATGGTTCGATCTATGATGAGTCAAGCTAATCTTCCTATCTTTTTTTAGGGTTATGCATTAGAAACTGCTGCATTTCTATTGAACCGTACTTCAACTAAAGCAGTTGAGAAGACACCATACGAGGTATGGACTGGGAAAGAACCTAATATGTCATTTCTCAGGATTTGGGGTTGTGAAGCACATGTTAAGAAATTAACATCTGACAAACTAAAGTCCAAATCCACTGTCTGCTTGTTTGTAGGTTATCCCAAAGAAACAAAAGGATACTACTTTTACTCATAAGCCGAGAACAAAGTATTTGTTGCTCGCAAGGATGTTTTCTTGGAAAAGGAGTTCCTTCTCAAGAAAGACAGTGGGAGTAAAGTAGAACTTGGAGAAATTCAAGTGCCACAAGCTCCTATAGAGGATGAGTTGGAAGTGGGATCAAGTTCACAACCAGTTATGGAACAAGAACCCATTACACAAGTACCTAGAAGGTCCGGTAGGGTACGTCAGGAGATTGAGAGATATGGATTTCTAATCACTGATAGTGACACTATTGAGTTAGTAGATCGTGAGGATCCTACTACCTACCAAAAAGCTATTGAGAGCCCAGACTCAGAAAATTGGCTTAAAACCATGAAATTCGAGATGCAATCAATGTACGATAACCAGGTTTGGACCTTGGTTGATCCACCGAAAGGTGCAAAGGTAATTGAATGCAAGTGGCTATTCAAACTCAAAGCTGATAAGACCTACAAAGGTAGACTAGTAGCAAAAGGTTTTCGACAAACTCATGGTGTAGATTATGATGAGACCTTTTCGCCTGTAGTCATGCTCAAGTCCATTAGGATCTTGCTTGCCATAGCTGCATATCATGATTATGAGATATGGCAAATGGATGTCAAAACTGCTTTCCTTAACGAAACTTTACTTGAGGATGTGTATATGACACAGCCTAAGGGTTTTGTCAATCCCAAACATCCTAAGAAGGTTTGCAAGCTTTAAAAATCTATTTATGGATTAAAGCAAGCATCCCGAAGTTGGAATCTTCATTTTGATGAGGCAGTCAAAGAATTTGACTTCATCAAGAACGAAGATGAGCCTTGTGTGTACAAGAAGGTTAGTGGGAGCATAGTAATATTTCTGGTCCTATATGTGGACGACATCCTTCTCATTGGGAATGACATTCCAACATTGCAAAAGATTAAGCAATGGTTGGGAAAATGTTTCTCAATGAAAGACTTAGGTGAAGCCGAGACAATACTTGATATTCGAATTTATAGAGATAGATTGAATCGGCTCTTGGGACTAAGTCAAGAAAAGTATATAGACAAAGTACTAAAGCATTTTAGTATGGGAGACTTAAAGAAAGGGTACATTACATATGTAAAATAGCTACTTGATTGAAGGGATTACAAGTACAAAATAGTAATACTTAATTCTGCTCAAGATAACATGTTTATAGAAAATTTATACGTTTATATCTATGACACCATGCTCGTATATATACATGAATATATATGTATGAACATCAATATGTATATGATAAGAAAAGAGCAAAGTACAGAATAGCAATACCGAATTATGCATATGATCACATGTTTATAGAAAGTTATACGTGAGCATGTATATGATTACCTTGTACATAGTTATATAAGAGTATACATATATATGAATGAATAAAGAAAAGATAACGTAAAGAGATTTTACTGCCTGCGTTGAGTCTAGGAAGTGGATAGATAGGCATGCCTATAAGGGTACCTTGCAGCTGCTTCTGAACATTTTGACCTGTTTAGGTCCACTTGAATTTAAAAGTATAGTGACCCTGTTTGGGTTTAAAAGTTAAAGTTAATTTAAACAACCCTCGTGTGGGTTGTAGCCGACCCCGCTTGGGTCCGCTTGACCGGTCCATGTCATTTGATTGACCCCGTTTGGGTCCACCGGTTTATCATACAATTTTATCCCTACAAGGGATCATCGTTTAATACCTTCGGGTATCTTATTTGTACCTTCGGGTGCCACCATTATAATCAATAGTTTTGTACCTTCGGGTACTACCGTATAACCCGTTATCCACCTCTTAAGAATAGTGTAGGCTTTATTATCATAGGTTAAGAAAAGTTTAATAAGGCATGCAAATTCTTAATTGGCTTCATATTATTCTACATGTGAAATTCCTTTTATTGCATACAAAACCTGTATCTATAGGAATGCCCAATAGTAAATATATGTAAGTAATACTACTAGTATCAAAAATGCATGCTAATTGTTAAATGATGAATTTGTGTTATATTAATACTTTGATTAAATTGATGATATATATATATGCCTTTGTGATCATAAACCTTATTTCTATATGTATGCCAATACATGATTAATGAAGGAACTATGGAACATAAAGTAAGCCTGTAGTAATTTTATAATCTCACGGTAATTGAATGTGTTGATTTGTTGTATAATTCTAATATGTTTATATCCTAGACATAGAAGAATAGAAGTAAGATAATTTCAATACTTGTGAAGATTTTTTATCAAATTAATAATAGATAATTATACTTTTATGATTATGCATTGAGTAATATAATAATAATTTTATCAATAGTTTGAACTTAACTCCGAAGGATGTTGGAGCTTGTATAATCATATATGGTGATTGAAACGTCAATACAAATTCTTACCGTTGAACTTTATGATTTCTATAAGTGAATGTAAATGTATAATTTCTTGAAATAAATCATTGTTATATTTGAGACATGTTGTGTGCTTGTTGACGATCACTGTGAGTGGTCGTTTATCATGATTTTAGTTCCCCACTAAGCTTTATAGCTTAGCACGGGTGTTCCATCCATGTAGGTTGTAGGGCTAGGACTTTCTTGCAGGACTGATATCTGCAGCAGGTTGGCCAACACAAGTCTTAGAAGATTGATAATAGAGTCTTCTTTTTGTCCTTATATTTTGTAGTTATGGAAACTTTAATTATGTTGGAAATTTTGTAATTACTATAGATGTTTTGTATATGTAATATTTGATGATATTGAGATGCACCTATAAGTAAAGCTTCTAATAGTTAACTTTTAGATATCTATTTAGTAGAATAACAGATGTAATGTTATGATAAGCATGCTTAATTAATACTAAATAAAGTGATATGTATAGATTATAGGATAAGGGTGCTACAATAACTCTATGGTTGTTAAATGTCATAAGCACTTTGGTGCGCATAGATTTAATATTGAATGCAGGAATTATGTAACGATATGATTAAAGCATTAAGTTAACATTATTAAGTT